>VNJQ01002052.1:0-21250 GCA_008042515.1 Drosophila truncata
CAGATTTCTCTAAAGAATTCTGCATAATAACCGATGCAAGTAAGCAAGCGTGTGGAGCGGTTTTAACTCAAAACCATAATGGACTCCAACTTCCAATTGCATACGCATCAAGATCCTTTACTAAAGGAGAAAGTAACAAGAGTACTACTGAGCAAGAACTAGTTGCTATTCATTGGGCTATAACACATTTTCGACCATATATTTATGGTAACCATTTCACGGGTAAAACAGACCATAGACCACTAACTTATTTGTTTTTAATGGTAAATCCAAGTTCGAAACTAACACGTATGAGGCTTGACTTAGAGGAATCCTATTTTACGGTAGAATACCTGAAGGGCAAGGATAACTTCGTAGCTGATGCGTTATCAAGAATAACCATCAAAGAATTACAAAATATTACTGGATCTATAAATAAAGTCACTACAAGAAACCAAAGTAGACAGAATTCCTGCGCAGGAGAAAAAGAAACAGAATTGCCTAGGCAATCTGAAGAAAAAGCTTCAAAGCCCAACGTATATGAAGTCAATAATAATGATTAAGTACTTAAAGTAGTGACCTTGCATGTAAATAATAAAATGTGTTTATTCAAACACGGAAAGAAAATTACAGCAAGTTATGATGTTAGCGATTTGTATACTAATGGAACCTTTCACTTAGGTCAATTCTTCCAAAGACTTGAAAAGCAGGCCGGTATTAACAAAATCAGCCAACTCAAAGTGGCACCGTGGGAAAATATCTTTGAACTAGTTTCAATTGATAATTTTAAAATAATGGGCAATATGATATTGAAATTACTAAGAGTAGCGCTACTCAACCCGGTGACCGTAATAAGTAATAAAAAAGAACAAGAAGCTATACTGTCTACATTCCATGACGATCCAATACAAGGAGGTCACACAGGCATTACAAAAACCTTGGCCAAGGTCCAGAGACACTACTACTGGAAAAATATGTCTAAAGACATAAAAGAGTACATAAGGAAATGTCCAAAATGCCAAAAGTCCAAAACGACTAAACATACGAAGACTCCACTAACAATAATCGTGGATACGATAGGTCCACTACCAAAATCTAATAATGGAAATGAATACGCAGTAACATAAATATGCGATTTGACAAAGTATTTGGTAGCAATACCAATACACAGTAGCGAAAGCTATATTCGAAAATGTTATTATCAAGTACGGTCCAATGAAGACGTTCGTTACGGACATGGGAACGGAATATAAAAATTCGATAATTGAAGACTTATGTAAATACTTAAATATCAAAAACATATTTTCTACTGCACACCATCACCAGACCGTCGGAACAGTGGAACGAAGCCACAGAACACTTAACGAGTTCATACGCTCATATATCTCAGTCGATAAAACAGATTGGGATATATGGCTGCAATACTTCGTATATTGTTTCAATACAACCCCCTCTATGGCACATGATTATTGTCCATACGAGTTAGTTTTTGGTAAATCTTCGATTCAATTTTGTATGTACCAATGTCAGTACCAATGTATGTACTCATGTCAGTACTCCTAATGCCTCCTAATTCGTTAAACTGGAATCGCTAGTTTGTGATTCGATTTTATTAATTACATTTGCAGTGGAGTCCACTGACTTTGTGTCTAATAATGCCATAATGGCTGTGTTTTGTTTAACTTTGTTTTCAAAATTTGTAAAATCTTCCTCTAATTTTATGCCATTAACTTATGGCGTGGCTCTTGGCTTTGAACTTATTTGCCAATGGCTCATAGAAAATATTAGAGAATTTGTAAATTTGTAAATTGTAAAATATGTTTTTTTTTTAATATACATTTTTTTTCTACCTATTGGTTGTACGGCTGTCAGGCCACACGCTAATCGGGCAACTTTAGTGTCGCTCAATTTTACAATTGTTTTTTATATATATAAAAAAAAATATGCAACGCAGTGCATAATAAAAAAAGTATGCAACGCAGTGCAAAATGTTTTTTAAAAAAAATATGCAGGCTTCCACTGGCTCCAGTGATGTCCTCTGCGTCAGCTGGTCGTCGCCGGCCTGGCTTTGCTGACGCTCCCTCGAAGGTGTAAGAGGCGAAGGTAGATTCAGCTGCCGATGTCCTGGGCCTATGGGCTCAGGCGGTGCCGGTGCTGGTCATCGCACAGGCTTCCTACAGGTGGATATGCAGAACGGGCTCTCCAGAGGACACTCCTTTTTCAATTTTGTGATTTCAGCTTTTTCTGGAGGGGATTGCTTCGGATTAGTTTTTGTAATGTTAATGTAATTGCAGTGTAGGTGGATGTGGGTGTCTCTGTGGTTTTTTGTGGTTTGTTTTTCCTTTCTTTCAGTGTATTTTTTATATGCTCCCCTTCGGCATGTATTTTTACCGAGTGGATCCAGTTCTCATTACTTCCGCTATTCAATAGCTTCAGTAGTTCGGCCTTTCTGTGCTTTAATTTTTTTACCACACCACTTCTTTTACCGCACATCACACTCTACTCACTGCGTTTTGCCTTTTTATCCGTTTTCCAGCTCCGGTTCCCATCTGTAGATTTTAGTGAACACGTTGTTTTTATAAATCTGCGGTCCCTCGAAGTCCATTGAAGTTACGGTCCCTCGAAGACCATCGAAGTCACGGTCGGCATGTAATGTGGAATTTATACACTCGCGGTCGCCAGGCAATAAGTTCATTGAATAAGTAGACAGGATTTGAATTATATTGGTTTTCTTTATTGATATCTTTTGTTTTAATTTATCGTATTAAGATTCTTGGTTTTGGTCGGAGCAACCATTGTTGTCGCTCCGAACTCTCATTTATGTGTGTCTTTAAATATGAATTTAAAGCTAAGGAAGTCTGAGTCCCTTAGCTGCGCTGCCAACAGCGGCAGCGGAGAGTCATATGTATATATATTCTTAAATACATAGCTATGCTCTTTTGGACAGAGCGCGGAGGTATATGCACATACATATGTACATGTGGTCCGCTCGTGTAGCATTTATGCTGACACTTGCACTCTTTGTGTGCGGGCCAATACATATATCCATAAGTAAGTTGAGGTTTATGACCGAGACCTTGAATAAACATGGCAACTAAGTGTTACAGTGTGTACCCGCTAAGTACAGTGAGTACTCAATATATGTGCATACTACAAAATATTTTTTATTTTTGTTTTTTATTTTGAAATCATTCTCTGGTAGCGAAAAGTGTAACGGCTCTTAATTTTTTTACCGGACTTTTTTGGCCTGGTCGAAATACTTTTTATTTTTGCTCTCAATTAATTACTCTTAATTATTTTTATACCCTTGCAGGGTATTATAGTTTCAGTCAGAAGTTTGCAACGCAGTGAAGGGGACATCTCCGACCCTAAAAAGTATATATATTCTTGATCAGCATCAACAGCCGAGTCGATCTAGCCATGTCCGTTTGTCCGTCTGTCCTTCTGTCCGTCTGTCCTTCTGTTTTAAAGCTATCTGAATGAAACTTTGCAGTTAGTCTTATATATACTTTCACTCGTACATATATCGGAACGGGCCGGATCGGACGACTATATCATATAGTTGCCATAGAAACGATCGGTAAAATGTCAAAAAAAAAATGTATAACTTTATCAGTTTTCATCACAATTCCACCAAATTTAATATTTGGCCATAAATTATTATTCTAGAATTTCGGTTTTAATTTCATGAAAATCGGACTATTGTATCCTATAGCTGCCATAGGAACAATCGGGAAAATAAAAGAAACAAGAAAGGAAGCTAACTTCGGGTCACCGAAGTTTATATACCCTTGCAGATTGCTATTGAACTATAAAATTAAAGTCGAAATTCTGAAATAATAATAAGTGGTCAATTACCAAATTGAATTAAAATATTTTGAGAAATAGCAAAACTATGAATTTTTTATTATTACCCTGATTGGTCCTATGGCAGCTTATAGCTTATATAGTCGTCTGATTTTCATGAAATTCAAACTAAGATTCTCAAATAATATTAAGTGACCAAATCTCAAAATTGATGAATATTGCATATTCTGGTATATATTGAGAAACAGGGAAGTTAGGAATTTTTCTATTATTTTACTGATTGTTCATATAGCAGCTGTAGGATATAGTCGGCAGATTTTCATGAAATTAAAACTAAAATTCTGAAAGAATATTATGTGGCCAAATCTCAAATTTGATGAAAATATGTTAAGAAGCTGCGGAGTTATGATTTTTTTATTATTTTCCTGATTGTTCCTATGCCAGCTATAGGATATAGTCGACCGATTTTTATGAAATTAAAACCGAAATTCTGAAATATAAAAAGATCGCTAAATATAAAATTTGTTATAATTTTTTTTGGAAAAATTTTTCGATCGTCGACAGCTATATGATATAGGAAATTTCAGGAAAATCGGACAACTATATCCTATAGCTGCCATTTCATTTCAATTGCATAGTTCATAGTTCAATTGCAATCTGCAAGGGTGTATAAACTTCGGTGGGCCGAAATTATCTTCCTTTCTTGTTAGGGTTAGTTTTTTTTTCTTTTTATTCCCAATTTTCGGGAGAGGTGCAACAACAAAATTTCATTAATTATATATTTGCTTAGCTGTTGGCGGCTCAGAGGTGTAACGGATTACATATTTCGGCCTTGGCGTTGGGGGGATGCGAGGGGGGCGCACGCGAGAATATCCGGCTGCGGCTCGTCGACTAGTGGGGTGGTGATCCTGCGCCCCTGCATGTGGCCTTTTTCCATTCTTGAGGAATCGAAATTTGCGTGCTGCGACAAAAATTATGGGTGGTTAAAGCTAACCCTCACAAGACTTGGACAGACGGACAGAACTATACTCAGATGGCTTGGGCTCCTCAGCTGTTTCGAGGAGACAGATAGATGCCCTCCCTGCCATATCCATTCGAAACCAATAATAACCCTAGAAATTTGGAATGGCCCCTTTGTTGTTAAACGAGTTCCCACAGGGGGAATCATCCTAGGTAAGGCAAACACAATGGGATTTAAAACATTATAAATATAATATATTATTAAAACCTAAAGAAATGCTCTTAAAAATAATTGACATATTTGTAAACACGTAAGAATAACATAACCAAATGCCCAGGTATTTAAATTTGAACTATGAAATACCAGACAATTAAATATAAAATTAAATCAGAATAATTGAACGGAACCTGTATGACGAACAGAAAGATAATAGTTTAAAACAAGAAAGGAAGCTAACTTCGGCTTACCGAAGTTTATATACCCTTGCAGAGCTATGTAATTAAAAACGAAATTCTAAGATAACTTTAAATGGCCTAATCTCAAATTTGATGAAAATATGTTGAGAAACAACCGAGTTATGATTTTTTCTATTATTTCGCTGATGTTCCTATGGCAGCTATAGAATATAGTCGTTCGATTTTCATGAAATTCATATTAAATCTCTGGAATAATATTAAGTGGCCAAATCTAAAGTTTGATGAAAATATGTTGAGAAACAGCGAAGTTATGATTTTTTCTATTATTTCCCTGATTGTTCCTATGGCAGCTATAGGATATAGTCGGCCGATCCTTATGAAATTTGGTATGTCGTATTATGTTGCCAACAATAGCATTCGTACAAAATCTGAATTCTCTAACTCTAAAAACACCGAAGTTATACCATTTCCGATCAATCAGTTATATGGCAGCTATAGGATATAGTCGGCCGATCCCGGCCGTTCCGACTTATATACTGCGTGCAAAGGAAAGAAGGGCGTGTGCAAAGTTTCAAGTCGATAGCTATAAAACTGAGAGACTAGTTTGCGTAGAAACAGACAGACGGACAGACGGACAGACGGACAGACGGACAGACGGACATGCTTATATCAACTCAGGAGGTGATCCTGACCAAGAATATATATACTTTATAGGGTCGGAGATGTCTCCTTCACTGCGTTGCACACTTTTGAACAAAATTATAATACCCTCTGCAAGGGTATAAAAACAAAAACAATTGCGCGTGGATAGCGAGCTTTTGCTTTCGCTCAGCGAAAAGTAAATAGAGCAAATAGATTAAAAGGCTATTGTAACTTTAATCATATTTCTTTAAAACATGTAAAAATAGATAATAAGTCTTTTCAAGGGACAACCCCTTTTCATCCATTCACTTTTAGTATAATTTTTCCCTTACTGGGGATCCATCGCCGAAAGCGTTTCCGTTGATGATGCCGCAATACCTGTGGAACGAAAAGAAATATTCACAAAAAAACTGGGCCAATCACCAACAACCACAAATTGAGCTGCGCGTCCAACGGAATAGTTTCACTTTTCTCTTTCCTTTCGTTCTTTCACTGTTCTTCTGATCTAACCTATTTTTATACCCTGTACCAAAGGTACAAAGGTATTATAATTTTGTGCGATATTCTGTAACAGGCAGAAGGAGGCGTGGCAGACCCCCAAAAGTTACCTAATTATTAGTCAGGACCACTAAAGGAGTCGATATAGCCATGTCCGTCTGTCCGTCCGTCCGTCCGTCTGTCCGTCTGTCCGTCTGTCCGTCTGTCTGTATGAACGCCTAGATCTCGGAGACTATAAGAGCTAGAGACACCAAACTTCGGATTTAGACTTCTTATATCTGCACGCAGATAAAGTTTGTTTTCAATTTTTGCTGCTCCCCCTTTTTGGGGAGCTATTCGAAAAAAACGTATATCTCCTAAATTTATAAAGTTTCGTATACAATTTTCAAATCCTTAATGTATTTTATCAAAATACACAGATTGCCTAAATTTCATTACGATCGTGCCATAAATAGCGGAGATATAGGCTTTTTACTTTATACACATTATGTACACAAGAGGGCTCCAAATAACACATGCACCAATACACTTGCTATGGTCACATTCTTTGCCTGCATACATACATCGAAACAAAGTCAGAGCTATTTCTAGAACGTTCGTTAGAGTAATTGCAAAGTCAAAGTTTTTATATTTTTCGGAAATAATTTTTTTTTTATTTTTCCCTGTAAATTAAAATATTTACAGTGTTTAATTGCATCTGCAATGACCTCCACGCGGTGTCCCTGGATACCGATTTGAATATAATCGGTAACGAAATCGAGCGGTGCGTTGTAATGGTACAGGGTATTCTACTGTCGGGACACCCAACTGTATGTCCATCTTGTTTTCTCTACAATACCAAAAACTATTACTTAATATAACAGGTTAATTATTTCCTAGATTTTCCACGGTGGATTCCTCGAGCCGAATTCCGGATTTTCCGCAACTAAATTTTCCTTTATCGATATCGCTATTTCACAGCGCGACGATCCGCTCGCGAACGTAAATAATTAGAACTAAAAGTGCATAAGGGCTAGCGAAGCTTTTCCCTCCTCTTTGCACATTTCAGCGGAAGCGAATCTTGGGCTTACCTTGCAGCAAAAAAATCATTAACAAGAAAGGAAGCTAACTTCGGCTCGCCGAAGTTTATATACCCTTGCAGATTGCAATTGAAGTATAAAATTAAAAACGAAATTCTAAGATAACATTGAATGGCCGAATCTCAAATTTGATGAAAATATGTTGAGAAAAAACTGAGTTATGATTTACTCTATTATTTTCCTGATTGTTCCTATGGCAGCTATAGGATATAGTTGTCCGATTTTCCTGAAATTTAAATCGAAATTCTGGAATAATGATTAATGGGAAAATGTCAAAATTGGTGAAAATATATTGAAAACTGACAAAGTTATAATTTTTTTTCGAAAAATGTACCGATTGTTCCTATGGCAGCTATATGATATAGTCGTCCGATCCGGCCCGTTCCGACATATTTACGAGTGAGAGTATATAGAAGACTAACTGCAAAGTTTCATTCAGATAGCTTTAAAACTGAGGGACTAGTTTGCGTAGAAACGGACAGACAGACGGACAGACGGACAGACGGACAGACGGACAGACGGACATGGCTAGATCGACTCGGCTGTTGATCCTGATCAAGAATATATATACTTTATAGGGTCGGAGATGTCGCCTTCACTGCGTTGCTCCATGGGCCTTGTCCGGCCTAGATGGGCGTGGCGACTCCTCCGGTCCTCAGAAAGATAGTTTTAGCCGGGTTAGATGCATCGGCTGGCGGGAGTCCCGGGGCTGCTCTGCCCAAGCGCCGATGAAAAAAATGGCGGAATGGCTCCGCGTCCAAAGATTGGGAAATAAACGCCAAACCTATCAGCGGCGACAATTAGGTGGTGGAAGGCACAGATACACTTTCTTAAGGCTTACCCGTGTGGCGGACTTAGCGTTGAGTTAATTTTTGTGGATTTTTCCCCTTCTCGCTTTCCCAGACAAACGTAAAAAAATGATTCTGGTGGCAAGTGCGAGATTTAGGACTTCTCTTTGAGACTGTGCAAACGAGAAAAGACCGAGAAAAACGAGGCGATCGACGTTGGACCCCCCTTCGGGCCCGATTCGGCTTAAGCAGAAATTAAATTAATTAAAGAAATTTCTTTTCTCTCCTTTTCAGGAGAAATGACATTTGCCACTGTTGCCTCTTCACTCCGAAACATTAACCGCGCCCCCAGTTCTAGTTCCATCCTTTAATATGCAGATGGCGCTAGCCCAGACCTTCTCTAACATAGATGGCGCTGGCCACGTCTGCCACAAGCGTTACACTATGCCCTCGACTGTCTTCGGGTCGCCGCCGAACATTGGCATCTGCCCTTCCAGAGGGGAATTTTCCCCTAGCTTCGCTCCTAACCTTCTGGGGGATCGCGAAAGCTCCGCGATGGGCCACTACTTTCTAGATGGCGCCAGGGAAGAATTTAAACCTACAAAAGATGCAACAGGCGCTACACGATCGATCCTCCCGAAAGCGGGAATCCCCCTGGGTGAAAGGCAGAAACTTGGCTCTGTTATTTTCACTTAACTTTCTACCGCTAGAAACCTTACTGAGCCTACCCGTCAGGTGTCGCTTCACCTTCTCCCTCCGAGTCCTAGCTGGCGCCACCGTTCTCTACACCCAAGGGTTGCAAAGAAACTAATACATTTGCAGACTCCTAATTTTATGGCCGCGGTTGTGGTTTCCAGAGAATTGCCCATATGGCAAAAAACTCTATATTTTTACCTTTAAAAATTAAATTTCAGCATATAAGCAATTTGAGAGAAGATAGAGCTGCATTCACTTCACTGCATTATTTTAATATGGGAATACACTAAAAATGTACATTTTTTTTTAAGGGTTACAAATTACACAAGATTATAGCGACAGAACAGTCTATTTCTACAGCAAATGCCCCCAAACATAATATACGAACCACTATGAATAAGACTGCATCCGAAAATTGTCATTTTATTTTGATTATTTTAATTTATTCGGCATTTAAAACTTGCACAATAAATAATCAATTAACAGCGCTCGCTCCCATTGCAAATAGGAACAGACTTTACAGTCGATAACTTAACAGAGGCGCGCGCTGTTAAAATTTCTTGCCCGTAACATTACAAATTAATGTTTTTTAAACAGATTCCAGTTAAAAAATTTGTATTTAACAACTTTTAAAAAATAGGTTTCGCCCAGAAAAACTGGTCGTCCGCCCCATAGTGGTATGGTTTTTGCATTTCTTTTATAATTTTCTTTCTGTTATGGGGTCTATATAGCAGTATACCAATTTGCAGCTCTTTATTCCAACTAGAAGTACTTTTGGCCGCCCTTCCCATATTAGATCGATCCCATCCATCCCATATTAGATCGAACTTATGTAAATCAAGCATTGCGGGTTCCACCGATGAAACCCGCCATACGACACATTATGTTTATGAGATGTAAATCTTTATATAGATCTTTACTGTTTGATTCAATTTAGAAACTAAACTCCTTAACTTCCCCTTCAAATTGATTGTTTTAGGATTTCCAAACCCCGAAAGAACTCTCCACGTTTTACCCGTTAGCGACACCTGGCCATGTAAAATGGAAACTTTTGTGTATGAAATGACAACATTCTCCTCCAGATGGCGCCATAATACATATTACAAAATATGATAAAAAATTTATTTTTCATTCAATTTTAATAAAAAAAAATATAATTGATTATAATCAAAACAACAAAATAAAACATAAGATTATTAATTTTTTACCGCTTTGGAAGTAAACTTAGTCATGGGTTTATTTTATGTTATTTTTTAAATACTATATAATATAATATTTAATATATATTAAATAATTTTTGAAAATAAATCACATTTATGTTTGAAGTTCCTCTGCTGACCTCTTCAAACTTTTTTATGTATAAAAAGGGAATTACACATATTAAAATAAATTTAATTAAGAGATTTTATTTATTTATATAATTAATATATATTTTTTATGAAATTTGTAACTTATTCTTTTTTTGATCGCAATGAGTAAAATCCTGTTGCATTGCCATTCCAGAACCGAAGTCAAGTCAAACGCAAAACACTTTCAAACCCCAAAATCTCACGTCGCCTCTTGACTCTGACAGGCAATACGTCCGATTTCCTTTTGCCATAATTTTTGGCACTTTATGTTCCAGCAGATAAGACATGCCTTTATTTTCTGTGTTTTTTTTTTTTGTTTTTGTATTTATTATTTCTTTTTTTTTTCTTTGTGATTTTTATTTTTCGGGCTGACATTTCAAGTGTTTAGCGTTAAACGCTTCCTTCCATTGATATGCGCTAGTGCTCGCCGGTTCGTTGTTATTATCCTTTTTGGAAAACGTTTCACGTCGCTTTCGCCACTTCACCGAACGAAGAGCGAAGAGCAGCTCGACCCCGAGACCCCCCACCCCAATACCAATACCGATCCCAATCCCGACTCGAATATCAGGTCTCTTGGCAGTATCTGCCTCGGTCTCGGTCTCGGTCTCGGTCTCGGTATCTCCTTCTCCTACTCTTTTTTCGGGGCCGCAAAAAAAAAAAGAAAAAACTAAAAATCGAAGAGACGACGCTCTCATCAGTAGGGGGTCGTGGCTGCTGATTGGAGATTTTCCTTTCCGTAAGTGCATTCAAGTATCACAACTAAGTAATTGTCGGTGTGTCCGTTCCCTGGCTTAGATACTAAGGTTGTACCCCTAGGAAATGCAGTGGATAATCGCTTAGACGAACTTGTGTGCTGAATATTTATGTTGGGACAAGAAATAGAAATATATAAAGATATTACAGATATTTTAAAACATAAAATATATAATTTAGAGAATATGTATTATCATTTTAAAGCAGTTTTTCATTCAAGTTATTTTCTATTCACTTTCACTAATCTTTAAAGTTTACAAAGTTTCAAACTTACATACATATATAGGAAAATTATATGTTCTTTTCATTATTTCCTAGGACGTTCACTCTATCGATTGTTTACTGTACCCCCATTGATTATGGTAATACAAAAGTAACCCTCGATCGATCAGTCGTTGTCTTAGTTCTGTTCTCCCCGTAACCCAATGACCAAAGATTTTCATAATCTCCGAGCAGTTGTCAACGGTTCTCCCTGCTCGACACTATCTATGGACTGTCGTCGTCCCATCCCCCGCCACTATTTCCCCACAAAAACACACACCAAACCACACACGCACACACACACACACTCCCTGGAAGATCCAGTTCTCGGTTCACACGTTACCCATGGAAAATTTCGGTTCTGCCCTTGGTAATTATGCATGTTGATCAGTTTATCCCCCCCATTCCATCATCGTTTACATATAAATTTGTGGATTTCCCGGTCTCGGGTTATACATAGGGTTACGGGATCCAAATAGCCCGATTTACATGTGTAATGGCTATGCCACAACGTACACACATCGTTTTCATTTCATTTTCATTTTCTACCGTCTCATTTTCATGTTCGTCCTTATGGCAATGGAAAGGGATGTATGTATGTCGTTGTCGTTGTGGGGGGTTCGTACATTTTAATTTGGACTCAATTGAGGGCGAGTGTAATGAAATTTAATGAGTTCTCAGGGAGTACACTAGTTTTTATATATTTGTGTTGATTATTCTATAATTTATAGTCATAGAATTTTGATCCTTTGAAGTTATTTTAAGGAGGTTGAAAGTTTTTTATGGAATTTAAATGGAATGATAAAATATTTGGTATAGAAATGTTTTATATAGTTTTATTTGGTATATTATTATATTAAATCTTATAGATTTTAAGAAAGATCCTCCTAAGAATTTAACAAAAATCTCGCTAGTTTTTGGTTTTTGAAGGAAACAAAATCATACAAAATAGTAAATATATATTAAATCAAAAAGATTAAATCAAATAGATTTAAATTAAGATACCTGACCATCCCTCCCGCATAGTATTCATCAACCAAAAGTCAACATAAATCTCTTTAAGCAAATACAATAAATAATACCAGGAGGAAACTCCAGCTATCCGCAAATCCCATCTAATCGTTTGTGTTTTTGCTGATTTTTGTCCGAGTTTTTCCCCAGGACTTAACACGAAAATTCCGATTTTCCCGTCGTAAAAATCTTTACCTACTTACAAGCCACCACCACCGTGTAAGCCCGAGATCACAGCCCGCACAAACTACATACCATACCATAAATAAATGCATATATATGTATATGTAGTACTATATAAGTACAGAGCGATCGTAAAGATCAAATCGCCTGTGACTTCTCAATGACTTTCGGGCCATATTGTCGAAGGCATAAACAATTGCGACGGCAATTGGATGCCCTGTAAGTGGATACTTGCCGCGCCACTCGAAGATGTCATTTGTTTGCAATAAATAAGGCAGGCCCAGGGAAAAAGGATACGCTCCCACTCCAATTTCCCAGAGTTGGAATATAAAGCAATTAAAAAAAAAGTGTTTTTCACTGCAAGAAAAGAAAAAAATGTAAAAAAAAGTATTCTGTAATACAATATTCTATAATAAATACATACTACCTGAAAAATGCTTACCTTTAAGCAAATTAATTAAATGAAAATTGTTATAAAAATGATGCAGACATTTTGCACAAAGAAAAAACTTAAAACGTATTAAACTTGCGATTTTTTGTACCAAAACAAACACTTTATTTAATTTTTTTAAACCTAAATCTGTAATAAAAGATTTTTTAAAAATAAGCCCAAAAAAATGCAAATTGAAAATGATTTGGCTTTTTATTATAGCTTCACCTTCTTCAAGTAAATTAATTAAATGGGAAATTGTTACAAAAATTATGCAGAAATTTTTTATGAGCTTATTAAACTTGGATTTCTACCATCACAAACCCTATATTTTATTTTTAAAAGCATAAATTTCATAATGCCCACTCATTATCAAAGTGATTTAAATAATAATCGATTTTTTTTTCTTCACTGTACTCACCACAGGCAGACACTTGTAGGCGTGTCAGCAGGAGCACAAGGAAGCCCAGTTATTGCCAACACATGGAAGAGATTCCAATGCATATGTCCTCCGAAATTCCACCATCTCTTCAAAAGGGGAAGGACAACTCGCTGCCTCTCTGCCTCTCTGCCTGTGCCAAAGTTCAATAACATTTCTGCAGTAATTTGCATTCATGCCTTGCGAAATCTTTATCATTTATGTATTTTTGTATTTTTTTTTTCTCTTGTGCGGAACAGGCGCGACTTCCTTCCGCAGGAGAGACCAGTCCAGCAGTCGACTTCCTCTTTATGAAAAGGGAAAACCCGGGGCACTCCCTTAACCCCCTCACCACCATCTCGGGGCTAAATAGCTTTCGTACGCAGATCAGCAGAGGCAACCGAAGTGCTCTGTTTTTGCCTCAGATCGTCGCGGATTGAGTCCGAAGCTTTATCTGCCTCAAAGCACTGCAAGAAAATGGGAATATAAAAATATAATAAGTTTAAAATGTGCTAATTTAATTATTTGTTATATTTAATTAAAATTAATAAAGTTAAAATTGATTAATAATAAATTATAATATTAATAAAATCGATATTTAAAATATATATATTTTATAATATCTGTATCTATATAATTATACCTATAAGATATGTATATCTATCTATCTGATCATTGTCAGCTCTTAACTTTAACTAAATATACACAAATAAATAAATATCTTATCATTAAAATATTATAAATAATAATATCTACTTAATATATAAAAAATTTATTCAATATTCAGAATATTTAAAAATTAATATGTTCTAATTAAAATTAACTTATAATTCATGCACTATTTACTTTGTAAATCATATTTTATTAATAGATTTCTTTAGAAGAAATCTTCATAAATAATAATATTTAAAAAATCTCATCTGTGTAATAACTAATCTAATAATATTATAATTTTATACATATATCTAATAATAAATAATATATATATATATTGTATGTGTAATGTATGTAATATTTTAGCTTTCATAATAATTTTCTTTAAATTAATATGTAATTAAATTTATAAAAAAAATGTTCTTGTTATTAATATTAAAAAAGGTCTGAAAATCATTTATTTAGTTTTAATAATCAGAATTGTAATATATTTGTATAATATTTCATAATTATTAATAAAAAAAAAACCCAAAAACATGTCTTGGACGATCACTGATCTAATCTTTTTTTCGGTGCCACATAAACCTCAACTTTGGTTAAAATCGGATCGGAACTGTGGCACATAAAACATGTTAATGTTGCAAGCTGCAATTTTCAGCGACGCGACGTTGCTGCCGATGTTGTTCTCTTGTTGCTTTTATCGTTCCTGTTGTCCGTCTTCTTCCTTTTGATCTGCTTTTGCTTGTTTAGCACTCTTTTTTTATCATAGGTCCTATCCTATCCGATCTTATCCTATCCTATCCTATCCAAAAATCTTTTAATTTAGAGCTAAAGAAAGACTTTCTTTCAGGATTTATTAATGGAATTTAATCTATAATTAAAATAGATGTAAAATAATTATATAAATATATAAAATTACATAAAATAAAATATATATTTAATACTGTTGCAGATCTAGTATACATAAAAGATTGTTATATAAAATGTTTATATATTTTTATTATTTTCTCACAAAAACTCGAAAGGTTTCTATAAAAATATTTAAATATTTAGAAAATATTTTAATTTTTTTATATATACAGTCGTTGACAACTAATTAGAAAGACAGTTATGCTCTGTGCATTTTCATCGATAAAACGAAAAATAAAAGATGTTTTAACCCCGAAATATGTCTAATGCATTCCAGAAATATCATTCTTTAAGAAATAATAAAGATTTACAAAAGACCTTGCTAAATTTTTCTAAAAAAAAAAATTTATGAAAAAATCGAAAATATTACCGTGCCAACTAATTAGAAAGATTTCTGAGTTGTATGGAAATCTTTTGTTTTTCCTATAATTTTTCAACAAATTTAGTATTCTTTTATTCATTAAGCCATTTATGATTAGAACTGGCCAACATATGTTGCCAAGAAGCTCCCAAACCCGGACAGGACTACGTCAAGTATGCCTTCCCTGTATGAATCCTATATGAAGCTTTAAAAGCCTAAAATTGCATATTTTTTCTAATAAACCCATAGAAATTGGTCATATATTATATATTTCGACAAAATATATGATTTAAAAAAGTTTACACTGAAACATATAGAAAAAAAATGAATATAAGCCAAAACTGTTCCCCCCATGAAACTGAAAAAACCACAAGCGTGTCGAAAATGAATTCTAAAAAAAATTCTATAAATGATAAAATTTAAAACTATTATAATTCAAATTCACAATATCGAAATGCATTAATATAATCCACTGTATAGGGTTTGACCTCGATTTGGAAGGAGTTCTGGATGAATCTTTACTTCATTTGTGAGGGAAATTACCCAACTCCTAGAATTACCGTATCCGAATGAACATTATTTTAGTTAAATATCCCAAAAACGCCTAATATTACTTTTTTTCCATTAGATATCACTAAATAGAATTGATATTTAGTGATATCTAATGGAAAAAAAGTAATATTGATCAAAATTTAATAGATTTTTACATTTGATAACTTAGGAGTCGACAAACGAAAATCTGAAGGTAAAAATTTGTTTATATCTATCATTATATGTTTTAAATTAGTCCAGTGGATTACCGGATCGAGCCCAAACCGTACAGCAATAATTCTTATTGATGCATTTTAATCTTGAGAATCTGAAATATAATAATTTTTAATTTTAACATCGTCAGAAATTTTTTGAGAATTAATTTTCGAGACGTTGAGGGTTCTTGGTAGTTACGATGTGAGAACAGTTTAGGGCTTATATTTGTTTTCTTCTATAGGTTTTAATGCAAACTTTTTTTCATCATAGTTTTTGTTAAAATATATAAGATATGTGCAATTTGGAAGAGTTTATTACACAAAAACATGACATTTTTTGCTTTTGAAGTTTCATAAAGGACTAATACAGGGAAGACATACTTGACGTGGTCCTAGCCAGATTTGGGAGCTTCTTGGCCAAAAATCTTAGCTAATACCAATCATAAATAGCCTAATGAATATAACAATACCAATTTGGTTAAAAAATAATTGGAAAAATACAAAATTTCCATATAACTCTGAAATCTTTCTAATTAGTTGGCACGGTGATATTTTCGATTTTCTCATAAATTTTTTTTTAGAAAAAATGTAACAAGGTATTTTTTAAATCTTTATTTTTAATTAAAGAATGATATTTCTAGAATGCATTAGGCATATTTCGGGATTAAAACATCTTTTATTTTTCTTTTTATCGATGAAAATGCACCGAGCATGTATATACATATTTTGTTTCAAGGGTATGATCAATTTGTTGGTTTGGTTCTCCTTTGCGGAGTAGGTCTCGAAAATTCGTATAGCAAGTTATTTATGGGTGTGGTTCGGTAGGTGCCAAGGGCTAGCCGAATTTCAGTCTTATGACTGTTGCTTTCGCAACGTGAAGTGTTTGTCTATTGCATTTAAATTTTTGGTTGGAGAGGCACTTAATGATATTTATACCCAGAAGTTTGCAACGCAGTGAATGTGACATCTCCGACCCCCAGTTTTAAAGCTATCTGAATGAAGCTTTGCAGTTAGTCTTCTATATACTCTCACTCGTACATATATCGGAACGGAACCGGATCGGAAGACTATATCATATAGCTGCCATAGAAACGATCGGTAAAATTTTCGAAAAAAAGTTAAGTTTTTAACACAATTCCACCAAATTTGATATTTGGCCATTAATTATTATTCTAGAATTTCGGTTTTAATGTCATGAAAATCAGATGACTATATCCTATAGCTGTCATAGGAACACTCAGGAAAATAATAAAAAAAATCATAACTCAGTTGTTTCTCAACATATTTTCATCAAATTTGAGATTTAATTATTATTAAATACTCTTTCAGAATTTTAGTTTTTATTTCATAAAAATCGGCCGACTATATCCTATAGCTGCCATAGGAACAATCAGGAAAATAATAGAAAATATCCTAACTTCGCTGTTTCTCAACATATTTTCATCAAATCTGAAATTTGGTCACTTAATATTGTTTGAGAATCTTAGTTTTAATTTCATGAAAATTAGACAACTATATCCTATAGCTGCCATAGAAACAATCAGGGTAATAATAAAAAAATCAGAGTTTCGCTATTTCTCAAAATATTCTAATCAAATTTGGGAATTGACTACTTATTATTATTTCAGAATTTCGACTTTAATTTTATAGTTCAATTGCAATCTGCAAGGGTATATAAACTTCGGCGAACCAAAGTTAGCTTCCTTTCTTGTTTAATAATTATATCTATTATATAGAGTACCCAATTCTGTACCTAAATTAGTAGTATGTATTTGGGTACTCTTCTTGAGTACCCCATTCGCTACTTATTGGTATACGAGGTGGTGGCGATTGTACACTGCCTATGACATGCCTTAGTTAAATTCGAAACTGAAATACATGTCTTAGGTATTGACTGGGGAGTACTCGTCTACTTTAGACGCATAGTGGATTCGACACCCATGCACTAGTTCGGCGAACTACTGGGCGGCTATCGACATGCACCAATGCTAATTGCAAAAACAATTTTTCACTTTCTTTTTCTTATCTCTATTCTTCATCTGCATTTGAGCAAGGTAACGGGACTTGCATGTGGTTGTTGTTGGGTAATAAAACTTCTTGAACATTTTGTTGTTGCTTTGGCGACGCGCACACTTGAAGAAATTGTATTATGCTTTTAGTTATTGCACTGTCAGCGCTTCATTTGACAAGTGAACAACTATTGATGTTAAAGTAATAAACTATGTACAAAGTTAAAAATATCATCCATATTCATGTGCATAAATTTTTTATTTTCATTGTTATTTCATAATTGTCTTTATTATAAAAAGTTTTTTTTTTCAGTGTATCCTTTGAAGTAAAAAACATTTTCTTTACTAGTGTTGGTGTTTTCTTTTGAATGTATTTAAATTTGCTTCTTCGTAAACAGCGTTTGGGCACCCCTGGCGTTTAGCATGCTGCGCTCTCGCATACCTATACAATCTGAGTATACATATATGTAGGTATGTAATATCTGTGTAAAATCTCAACTGTCGCCAAAACGAAGGAAATTTTGAAAAATCGGCAACTGAAAAAAAACTACACACACATCCACTTACCCTGTAATAAAAACTGTTTTCAACAAACTAAAACAATTACCACCGAACCCAATAGAGATTCCCAAGATGAAGAAGACCTGCCCGAACGACTGCGAGGGACCACTTTTCACCCAACATTGCCAGTACACCTGTGCAGCCGGCACCGGTGCCCCATCAAGGAAGTAACGACCTGTGCAGTCGCAAAAACGATTTAAATTATACCTATCCGACAGGAAATTTCCCAAAAATCCAAAAAACTATTTGAAAACGACTTGAAGACTTATATTGCAAAAGATATGAGCATTCAAAGTTGAACTTTCGTTTCGTTTTTTGCCACATGCAAAAATAAATGGTAAATTGGTCAATTTTCAGGTAATATTACACAAAAACTAGACAATCAATCGGCATGATTCTTATTTTAAAATATAAATACCTTCATAAACTGTAAACTACGCTAAAAAACGACGGGTTGGTTTCGGCTTTTACAGGTAAAACGCAACGTGCCAGGTGTTCAATTTCCCCTTTTTTCTCGCTAAAGTAGTCAATAACTTCTGAAGCCGATAAAAGCCACCGACTACACTATGTCTACGAGTTGCGCCTATATTTTCTGGACCAAAATCAACTTTCTTTATTTATTTATCTCTGGGGCAATTGGTTATAGTTCAGAAATACTTAATCTATTAGAAATTCTCTTAATATAAGTTTATTTTTAGTAAAAAAAAGTCAAAATAATAGAAAAATCTAAATTAAAATAAAAAAAATTTTTTCAGTTTTTAAAAATATTTTTATTTGAGCAAATCAATAAAAAGAAAGCTAAATAATTAAATAAAAAATCTTTCTAAAAAATCATTTTCCTTAAGGAAATTCGATCTTTTCACTTTGATACCCCATAAAAAGGCGAAAAAGTAGGCGTGGCACATTGTCCAATACATACGGGGGTGCCACAGAAATCGCTTCCGCTAAATTTCACTTCAATTTTATTCCGCGGTGCCACAGCCAATCCGCGGAAGTATTTTGCGCTGAATGAATCAGCGCTCAATCAGCGCTAAATCCGCTAAAGTGTAGTGCTGCCAACTCGTTTGATTCTGTTTTTCGAAGTCTGGGTTAGCGATGCCAACTTTTATAATTTTACGCGCCAAAAATTGAAATTTTTATTTTGTTTTTATTAGCTGTTTAAATTAATTAGCTATACATAAATAAATTTAAATATTTAAATTAAATTTTAAATTAATAAAACCCGTTACTCTGCAATGATAAAATATAAAATAATGTTAAACGAATATTAGGGAAATTTGAATTTGAGAGGGTTGCCACCCTCAGCAGCCAAGTTCGAAAAGGTTTGCTAACATGCTAAAAAAATGAAATCACTCGAAATGCTGTGGCACCGCGGAAATATTTGCGCGGAAATGGTTTCCGCGGAAAGCAAAATCCCTAGTGATTTCTGTGGCACCCCTGATATATATATTTTTCCCAATATTTAGCTATCAAATGCCGTTTAAATTATTTGATTATCTTATTTGGTTCAAAAGGTATGATTTTCGAAAGCTCAAGTCAGAAAAGGCGCCACTAAGCGACAGCGCTACCCAGGGCGCATAATTTTTTTTTAATTTGCACTGCGGTGCATATTTTTTATACCCTTGCAGAGGGTATTATAATTTTGGTCAAAAGTGTGCAACGCAGTGAAGGAGACATATATATTCTTGGTCAGGATCACCTCCTGAGTTGATATAAGCATGTCCGTCTGTCCGTCTGTCCGTCTGTCCGTCTGTCAGTCTGTCTGTTTCTACGCAAAACTAGTCTCTCAGTTTTAAAGCTATCGACTTGAAACTTTGCACACACCCTTCTTTTCTTCGCACGCAGTATATAAGTCGGAACGGCCGGGATCGGCCGACTATATCCTATAGCTGCCATATAACTGATTGATCGGAAATGCTATAACTTCGGCGATTTTAAAGTTATAGAGTTCAAATTTAGTAACAATGCTATTTTGGGCAAAATACTACGACAAACCAAATTTTATCAGGATCGGCCGACTATAAGATATAGCTATAGATATAATAATATAACTGAAAAATCGAAAATTGCCCATCTTTTGTGTTTTTGAAGATAGAAAAGAAAACCTTCGTACATATTATATATTTGGTCAGTTGATCCGACCTACCAAATTTCATAACGATCGGCCGACTATATCCTATAGCTGCCATATAACTGATTGATCGGAAATGGTATAACTTCAGTGTTTTTAGAGTTAGAGAATTCAGATTTTGTACGAATGCTATTGTTGGCAAGATAATACGACATACCAAATTTCATAAGGATCGGCCGACTATATCCTATAGCTGCCATATAACTGAACGATCGGAAATTACCCGGCCATTTCAGCCTTCTCGTTAAGTCATTTAAATTAGATTGCATATGATTCAATTTGGAAAATATAATTTACAGAATATTCTGCAAGGGTATATAAACTTCGGCTCCGCCCGAAGTTAGCTTTCCTTTCTTGTTTTAATTGCACTGTGATGTTTATTTATACCCTTGCAGAGGGTATTATAATTTTGGTCAAAGGTGTGCAACGCAGTGAAGGAGACATCTCCGACCCTATAAAGTATATATATTCGTGGTCAGGATCACCTCCTGAGTTGATATAAGCATGTCCGTCTGTCCGTCTGTCCGTCTGTCTGTTTCTACGCAAACTAGTCTTTCAGTTTTAAAGCTATCGACTTGAAACTTTGCACACACCCTTCTTTCCTTTGC
>VNJQ01002064.1:0-16864 GCA_008042515.1 Drosophila truncata
CTGCTCTGCAGTGGTTAAGGTTAAGCTGGAGAAGCTTAACCATGATGCATGTTTTTGGTGGCCTTCTGGAACTCCGGGCAGGATCTGCTTAGGGTTGCATGCTCCGCTTCTTTCGCGCTCCTGCCTCCCCTGGTGCATAGGATGCACTTTGGCTTGCCTTTGTGGCCTAGGCCCCCACATGTGAAGCAGGATTCCTGCGTGGCCTTTGCAGTTGCGTCTGAGGCCCTGCATCTCGCCGAAGTGTGCCTGAAGTCCATGCACTTGAAGCATCGCCGCGGCTCAGTTATTTGCCTGATGCGGCAGACTACCCAGCCAATCCGGATTTTCCCTTTGTCAAGCAGCCTCCTTGCGTGCTCGGGTCTAAGATTGACCGTCGCTACTCGGGTCCCGCCGAACGCTTTCCGCATCCTGGGCGCAGCGTTGCCTGGGATGTCGCAATCCTCGCCAGCAAATATGGCCATGGTGACCTCCTTTCCGCTGGTCATGCCGTCCAGATCGCGGATCTCCACCTGCACCGTCTCCTGCATGACAGACACCTCCGCTTTATCGGAGATGGCCGACTTTAAGGCCACTTGGAGCTGTTGTGTAGCTGGGTCCATTGGCTTTTGCATCCTTAGCAAGAGGCTGCCGTTGGCTGTCCTTCGCAGGCCTTGGACGCTGTCTTTGAGTCCCTGTAGGGAGGGCTCCGTCTTAACGATCCTAAGCATGTCTGCGTAGGATCCTTCGCTGCATTTGATGAGGATCGCATCTGGGCGTTGCCTCCTCGGTAGGGCGTGGGGTTCACGCACATCGCTGCGCGCGTTGATCGCGTTTTTGGCCTGGGAATCCTTTGGCTTCGGATTTGCCTTAACCTGCTGCCAAGCCGGCTTTGCTGGCCTGCCTGCGGGGGCCTCTACTTGGGTCGCACCTGTCAGCGTTGGGGATGTCTGCTGACTTGCACACGATGTATGACATTCGTGGCGGGCGTTGGCCAGCGCTGCACTGAGGTCCAGCTGCAGCTTTTTCATAGCCAACATCGCGTCAATCGAGCCCTGCGTGACGTGGCGGACTACCTTCTTGTTATTGCTTCTAGTGTCAGTAAACTTGGCGATCATCTCGTCAAGCATCACGCCCAGTTTCTCGGCCAGCGCTGCTGCATTAGCCTCGACTTTCTGCTTTTTGGTGGCAGCGTCCACCAGCGTCCCTTCCGGGCTCGCAGTGTCCCTGCTCCTTTTTGGGGTGGCCTGCTCCTCAGCCTTATCGCCAAATACGAACATCGGGCCGTGAACCTTTGGCGGTGCGGACATAGGGTGCGCCTCGGTCGAGGTCGCAGGAGGCGAACGTTGTACACGCTGCTTCACCCGCTGGAAGTTGCGCAGCAGCTCCTCCTCTGCTCTCGCTACCGCTAGAGCCTGGGTCTCATCGTCCTGGCTCGTAGTTGGCTTATCCATGCCCATAGCGACTGCTCCAAGTCGGGATCCACCGGTGCACAGGGATTTCCCCCGGTGTATGCCTGGTGGGAGATATACCGCTCCTTACTCGGTCCCCAGAGCCCCTTTTGTTGGCGCCGCCTCAGCGGGGGGGTTGGAAAATGGCCAGTTCCTCGGCCTTCTGCTTCTTTCCCTCTGGAGCCAGTTGTTGGAGTTGCAGGGGGCGGGGGGTGGGTTGTTGGCCAAGCCGGCCCAAAAGGGACCCGGATTGATTTAAATTAAGGCCAATGTTTTAATTTAGTTTGGAGTACGTGTGGATAACTCCAAATTAAGTTAAAACCTAGGCTTTAATTTAAATTTAAATCTGGATCTGCGTTTGGGCGGGCTGCGCGCGTTGTACAACACTACGCTTTTGTAAAAGCTGTAGAAAGCTCCCTGCTCGTACGTTGCTCAGCACTGCGATCAGCTGATCGTTGTTTTGTTGTGCCGGCAAAGAAAACGCGGGGAGAAATTGGCTTGTGGAAACTATCTTAATCCGGGAGAGTGAGAGGCGGAACTGGTGAAAGGAGGCGCTCACTGGCTGCGAGAGGGGTGCCCCCCTTGCCTGCAATCACCGATGGTGGTCACGGGTAACAAGGTTTCCAGCACCCGGTAGCCTGCCTGTTGCCGATCCTGGTACGTACCCGTGTCCCGTGTTAAAATAGAAAATAGGGATAATTTACAAAGCGTGGGGAGATAGACAGATAGAGAAGTCCGACCCCGCGGAACTGCCGCAAAGCTATACTTCGCGGGGGCGGTTGGCGGTCGTGCTGCCGCTCATCGGTCGCCTTCGGTGCGGCGGGTCTGCTCCCGGCGCCTCAGCTCACGCATCACGGATACAGCCATTTCTGCTGCAACAGAAACCGATCAGGTTGTAGGGTGTAAGGCGACACTTCGTGGCTGCCTCCAGTGCAGCACGTTCTGCCGAAAAAAAGTGGGCACTCGAAAAAGGCATGTTCTGCATCCTCAATAAGGTCGCTGCCGCAGTGGTCGCAATAGGGGTCAACCTCGTGCTTGAACCTATGCAGGTAGGCCTTGAAGCAGCCATGTCCCGTGATGATCTGCGTGGTGTGGTAGTCAAGTCCATGGGCTCTCTGCAGCCAGGGAGTCAGGTTGGGGATAAGTCTGTAGGTTCACCGCCCTGTGCTCGCGATGTCCCATCTCTCCTGCCACCGGGCAATTGTGTTGCTTCGCTGTATCCTGCTGCCCGAAATCCCAGATCTACGCTCTTCTGCCAGCAGATCTATTGGGATTGCTGACGATACCACCAGAGCGGCTTCCTCGGACAGCTGGAGATACGCAACGCGCAGCGTCTATAGACCGACTTGCACTGCCCATATTGGGGCTGCATACAGGATGGTCGACGTCACCACTGTTGCTCTCAGACGCCTGCTATGCTGCTTTGGACCCCGCGTGTTGGCCATCATCCTCGAGATGGCAGCGGTGGCCTTGGACGCCTTGGCCACCGCATAGTCCAGGTGTATCCGGAAGTTGTGCCTGTGGTCTATCATGACTCCGAGGTATTTTATGGCTGGGCTAGACTCGATGATGAGTACAGCTTCCGTTTTATATTCGGCCAGTGCGAGTCCGTTGTCCGTCAGCCAGGACATCATCATGTCGATTGCGCGGCTGCATTTGGCGGAGACGTCGGCCAGATGTTTGTCCACGGTGACCAGCGCGATATCGTCCGCGAACCACACTACGGTGCAGCCATCAGGAAGTGCAAGCCAAAGGATCCCGTCGTACATGATGTTCCACAGGATTGGCCCCAGAACGGAGCCCTGTGGTACGCCTCCTGTCACGTGATGCACCTGGTTCCCGTCATCGGATGTGTACTTCAGGACGCGGTCCTTGAAATAGTCGGCCATTAGCAGGATGAGGTTCCCCGATATGCCACTGCGCTGGAGAGCCTGCAGGATTAGGCTCCACTTTGCCGAATTGAAGGCGTTTTTAACGTCAAGGGTGCAGACTAGGTAGTACTGTTTGGTGCCGGCCTGCCATCATTCGCCTTCGATTGCATTTGCCGCCATCTGCGTTACATCGCGGATCGCATCGATCGTACTTCGCCTCTTCCGGAAGCCGTGCTGCTGATTTGAAGGGCTCTTCGCTCCTCGATCTCCATCTCCAGTTTGGTGCAGATGATGCGCACGAATATTTTCCCCAGTGTGTTGAGCATACAAAGGGGACGATATGAGGACGGGTCATCGTTCATCTTGCCTGGTTTCGGGATGAGGACTAACCTTTGCTCCTTCCAGGCTTTCGGGAAGGTATGCTCTGCCATGCACCGGTTGTACACTCGAGCGAATAGGCTCGGGTAGGCCTTTATTATGGCATCCAGTGCGGCATTGGGAATGCCATCTGGTCCCGGGGCCTTGCCAGCTTTAATGGTGGCCAGCGCGCTCAGCATTTCATCCTCGCTCGCGAGGATCTCCTCGGACACAGCTATGCCTGGAGGCCTTAGGGGATGCTGTTCAGGAAACAGCGTGAGGACAATTGTTCCAAGTTGCTCCTGGGAGGTTGGGGTCGGCGGCCTGTGCAGCTTGCCCATGACCAGCTTGTAGGCCGAGCCAAAAAGTTCCTTGTCTGCTGCGTCGCACAGCTCCTGGAAGCATTTGTTCTTGCTCATCCTGATCGCCGTCTTGAGTACCTTTTTCTTCTCCTTGTAGCGGGACTCGAACAGCGCTGGCGTGGGGCGTCCTCTGTTGCGTTGGGATCCCCGCCTTGCAGAGAGGCACTCCTTCCTCGCAGCGGCAATCTCTTGGGTCCACCAGGGGACTGGCCGCCTTCCATCGCCCCTGGTGGAGTTCGCCATGGCGGCATCACAAGCCTTCTTTATCCTCGCAGTTAGAGTGACTGCAACGGTATTCGCATCGCCGCTGATAGCGTTGTCCTTCATGGTTGCTATGAGCACGTCCACGTTTAGGGTGTGTACCCTGTACGCCCATTGTCTGGTGGATGGGACCTGCTGCCTGTGTCTCGTCTCCGTGATGATTGCCGCATGGTCGCTGTATGTAAACAGGTCTGTGACTTTCCAAAGGCTGTTCCGTGCGAGCTCCGGGCTGGCGAAGGTCAGGTCGATGATGGAGTCCCAGCATCCCTTGCTGTAGGTGCATCTTTCTCCAACATTGAGGAGGCAGACGCCCTCTGTGGCCAGGGCATCCAGGAGGATGGTTCCCCGCTGCGTCGTCCTTGTGTTGCCCCAGGTGGTGGACCACGCGTTGAAGTCCCCAGCGATTATCGCCGGGGATCGGCCACGGGCGTCGCTGGCGATCTCCTGCACTGCGTTCCTAACCGGGTCTCGACGCCCTTTGCGATAAGTGTTCGGGGGGCTGCCTGCAGCTCCAGATGGCTGCGCCACCTCCGTCGCTCTGCTGCCATACACCTTCTGCCTTCGTCTTATAGGGTTCGCTCAAAATAGCGACAGCTATTTTGTTTTCGGCAACTGTCTGTGCCAGTAGGTCCTGAGCAGCTTTGCAGTGGTTTAGATTAAGCTGAAGGAGCTTAACCATTTTGCTTTTTCTTGTTGGCCTCCAGGTACTCCAGGTACTAAGGGTCGCGTGCGCAGCTTCTCCCACGGTCTTGCCGCCTCGGGTGCATAAGATGCACTTGGACTTGCTTTGTCACGTGTAGTGCTTGTGGCCAGTGCCCCCGCATCTGAAGCAGGCCTCCTGGGTGGCCTTGGCTACTGCGTCAGAGGCTCTGCATGTTGCGGACGTATGCCCTTAGCCCATGCATTTATAGCACCTCCTCGCATCCTCTGCCTTCTGCCTGATGCGGCAGACGACCCATCCGATCCGGACTTCGCCCATCTCGAGCAGCTTTCTCGCATGCTCTGGTTTGAGCCCGACAGTCGCCGTTTGCGTCCCGCCGAACGTTTTCCGCATCCTGGGTGCGGCATCGCAGTCCTCGCCAGCGAACAGGTGACTTCCTCGGCGCTGCCAGAGATGGCCGTCTTCAGGGCCGCCTGCGCGGCGCTAATGTCGACCTGTAGCTTCTTCATGGCCTGCATAGTGTCAATCGTCCCCTGTGTGACGTGACGCACCACCTTTTTGTTGTTCGTCTTGGTGTCAGTAAATTTGACGATCATCTCATCGAGCATTCTGCAAAGTTTTTGGCCAGGTCCTCGGCCTTTTGCTCTTTGCCCCAAAGGAGCCAGATGCGGAGTATGCCGAGTTCCTAGTTGGGTGACTGGCTCTACTAGGGATTTTGAAATTTTACTCCCTGTAGAATTCGCCTTGGGTGGGGAACTTGGGTGGGGAACTTGGCTACGAGTGTTGTCCAACACTGCGTGGCGACAAAGCTCCCTGCACATGCGTTGTGCAGCACTGTGATCAGCAGATCTAGTTGCGTTTTTGTCCAGCGAAGAAAACACGCGTGTGTACGCGTGTGTATGCCTGTGTGTGCGTGTGCGTACGCGTGTATATGCACCCCAAAAAAATAAGGTTCTGCGGCGACCGCGTGCTCCCTCACTAAATCGTCTCTAACCTCGCTAATATTAACCCTACCTACTCCAAAGACGTGGGGCTTTAATCCACGGTGGATATCGATGTCCTAGATGTCCTGAAAATCCTGCCTAGTCCCTGCTCGGGCGCCATTCGGTAAGGATGCTAATCACGGGCCAGGATAAATACAAAGTCGGACCAGGGTCCTCCACAGAAATAATTTATATTTGCGGGGACAGGCAGGATAGTTGGCCAAAAGGCCTGTTTTGGGCAGGGGGACGCTTAAAAGGCGGGCAAAAGGGCGGGTCCTTGGAGGATCCTTGGTGGTCTCGGTCTGGCCAGGATCGGCCCCGTAGCCGGGCACCGACTCCTGTCCAGCCAAACCCACAGGTGAGATGGCCATAGGCGCAGCCACCGGGGTGACATGCGCCCCGGCTGAGAAACGGTACCCCTTTCGGGGTTGACCTGTTTCCGACCCCGATGCCGGGCGTCGGCCAGAATCTAACCCTACTCGGGTGTTGCCGAGACATCCCCGACCCCAGAGCCGGGCGCCGGGTCTGCCTGACCAATGGTTGTGTGTAGATATATCCCCGGGAAGCCATGCGTCGCCAAACCACGCCTCGGGAAAACACCCCCAATGTGGGCACGGCCCCGGATCCGGGCGCCGCTGCCGACTCAGGAGGAGGCCTCCAGCGGCCGCAACGGTCATAACCCCGAGGCCGGGCAATACTCCCGCACTGGCCACCGTGTCTCCGATGGCCGCCACAGTTGCGACCCCGATGACGGGTGTCGCTCCCGTGTTGGCCGCCGAGCCGTCGATGGCCGCCGCGTTTGCGACCCCGCAACCGGTCATCGCTACCACCTTGTCCACAGCGGCTTGCGGTTGGACCTGCAAGAGAAGGGGGAAGGGAGGGGAAATCCGGTGAGGAAAGACGCCACTATTTCGAGTTCACAATAATTTTATATATATTTATTTAATCTACTCATGCTCCTAAATTTATATGTATAGCGATGCTCGTCCCTAACTCCCACGCCAATGGGATTTTTCCCCCCGAGGGGAGCGGGCACCGAGGCCCCGCTTACCAGCCATACTCCTAGCCGGTCTTCATGGTGGCTCACCTATCCTGGGTGGCGGACCCCAGGGGTGGCGAAGTCCTGCGGCGTCTCGCCGCGTCGTCCTGCGCAATGGTGTGGCGCGTCGTCCTGGGCAGCTCCTGTGTCGCCCAGATGCCGAGGTGTGGGCACCGAGGACTCCGTGTCCAAGTCACGAGGCTGTACCGAACGCGTTCTCAACTCTTGGCTTGATGAGCTTACTACTTTCCGTCCGTACTGTACTGGCGTCGACCTCCAACACCTCGAGGAGCTATTTCCGAGGCACGTCTGTACCGTTCCTCTGCTCTATTCGAACCCCTCGATCAGCGGGCAGAGGGGCCGTCGGCAGCCGTTCTCTGTCGCCGATCCCTTCGTCGCTTGGCGTTGTCGCTCTCCGCTGCCCTGAGTTTGCTGGCAGCGTCGAGCTTTTGCCGTGGACGGCCCTGTTGCTAAGGGCTTTTCGTCAGCCGACGGTATCGCGTTGTGCGAAAAGTGGCGTGATCTCCGGTATTTTTCCACTCACGTGTGGCTGTCGGCTCCTGTTGCCATGCGCGTCTGCTTGGCGTCGCGAGCCTGTGCCGGCGCGCTGCTGAGACGACCGCTGTCATTTCTGCCAGGCAGCGTCGAGCTTTTGATCGGGCCAAGCTCAGTCGATGCTGATTGGCTGGGTGTCTGTGCTGGTGGCTCTGCTGCGACGGGCTCTGCCGATATGTGAGGCTCTGCCGGGTGTATGGCTCTGCCAGGTGCATGGCTCTGCCGAGTGTGCGGGTAATGTTAGCGCTGGCCCTGTAGGTATGTATGGCGGCAGCGGCTGTATAGCTGTATGGCGAGCTTTTAAAACAAGCACCGGGCCGGCTTGAGCGAAAGATAATGATGATCGTCGCTGGCGGGCGTACTGTTCCCGGTGGCGGCAATGCTGATGATCATCACTATGCCCAAGGCGGGTATGGGCAACGCCTGGCCATCGGTGAAGAAGAGTCCTGACTCGGCGGGTATGATCAACGCCTCGTCGTTGTGGCTGGTCCTCGGCTGGGTGGTGCATACGCATCTCGGGTAGCCAAGCCCGTGCGTATGTCGATGTGGTTGAGTGGGTCCTAAGCTAACTATTTACAATATAAACAGATGCCCTTCCTGGGACTTTCGTGCGTCGGGCCTTATCCTAAGATGTGTCCTAACCTAACTAATCGTGCCCTAATCTATCCTAAATCTATCCTATTATTACCCTAAATCCCAAAACTAACCTACTATATACAGAATATATACATCCGCCCTGTGGGGGCCGTAGGATCCTCAGACGTGTTTATTTTTCTCAATACTTAGTGGAGTCTCCGCTTGGTATGCGCGAGGGGTCGCCTTGTTGCTACCCTGGCCACGTGGTGGTCCAGGAACCTATTCTCGATGATTTTCTGATGGCGGCTGATGTGCCGTGGACTGTCACTCGCCGCGACTCGCGGGTCCCTACTATGCCGAGTTATACTGGGTCCGAACTGCTACTCTGTACTGCGTGCTGCGAGCTCGGTTTCAAGAACTTTACTTGACCATCCTAGCCTCAGCAAGATCAGCTAGCAAGAGTTTAACCTTGGCCTTCCTATCCTTGGAAGCTACTCTGTGCTAAGGGTTAGTTCTACTGAATATTTAGGACTTACCAGTTGCGCTGCTCGTGGCGAATGTGCCGACTATGAGCTGTGCGTCGCCTTATATAAGCCACGATCAGCTGTTGGTTCCCTTATCGATATTCGATATTAATCGGGCTCCGATAGGTATTGGTGTTACCAGACTGCTGCGATTATTCGATAGTAATCGTAATAGTATTGGTGTTACCGGATCGCTGATAGTAATCGTATCGGTGTTAGCGGATCGCTTATAGTAATTCGTGTTACCGGATTGCTGATAGTAATCGTAGTGGTGTTACCGGATCAGCGCCGTTTGGCCCCGGTGTGCCCGTGTTTCAGGAATGGCGTGTTCCCTCCTTGGGTTTTCGCACCTTGGTATTTATTTGGTTCCTCCTTATTTCCCTTATTTCTATTTTATTCTTCTACTTACAGCTATATTTACAATAATACTAACAATGTTATCTATTATAGTAATAATTTCCTCCCTCATTCTCTCGCTGGCCCTCGAACTGAGCGGACAAGCTTTGCCCGAGCTCCAGGAAAACTGCAACATAATAGCTTTTTTAATAATAAAACTGTTAACCAAACAAAAAATCTGGGGTAACCCAATATAAGCGCAAAGATGCTGAACCACAATTAATTAAAAGCAATAGACAAGCTTTTTATAACAGTTGCGATGTGCTTAAACAAAAACTAATGCTTTGATTAAATAAATAAGTGCCACGCAATGAGCTCATCGAGCAACGATCAAAAGATCGAACGTTAAAGCTCAGTGAACCAAAGAAACGGTTTCTACTCTTACTTTTCAACCCGCGAAAGCGAAATGGAAGAATCGGCAATTAAGAGCAACCCAGCTCTACTGACCGCTGAAAAAGAAAGGGCACGGTCTTGCCCACCCGCTCTGCTCACTCCGACTCCCGCGTCATGGAGTTCGCAATGTAAAACCCCCCATCCAATGGCGGAGCCACAGCAACATCCACTGCAATTCTAAACACCGCGACGTCAACGACTACAGCGAGTAAAAAACAACAACTTAGCAAAGTGCCAATGCGGGCCCGGCCACACAGACGGGAATGGATCGCTACATCCAAATTAAGCGCAAGCCTAGCCCGCAGAATAATCCGGCAGGCAATAAAACAAAAATTAACCGCGTCCAGAAGATCGACGAAGAACCAGGCAGATCCAGTAGTAACAGATTTGCCCTACTGGCGTAGGTAGAGGAAAACCAACCAGCGCTGGTCAACCGAATTGCGACGTTGATCGTGTTGATCATGTTGTCCCGCTTACCAAAGGGAACATCCATGAAACAAAGGTGCAAACCATGACTGAAGAGCACTTCCGCATCGTGTCCAAATATCTGGAGACAGCCACAGCCCCTCTTCAAAGTCGAGCTCGAGCCAGAAAGCAGGTCGTTGAAGAAGAACGAAGTCCGCAAGCTGCAATATCTTTTGCATCGGAGAATTACTATTGAACGCAACGGTCCAGTGCAATGCACTAATTGTATGCACAAGAGTATGGACATCTTGATCATACTGCACACTTCGGGCCGTCTGTGTAGTCTGCGGGGACGCCTACAACTCCGCTTACTGCACTATAAACAAGGACAGTACCGTGAAGAAATGTGGAAACTGCGGAGGCAACCGTACGGCAAAAAATATAGAGGATGTGTGGTGTACAAGGAGTTAAAAAGTCGCATGCGTCAAGCGACTGCAACGCGCAACCAAAATCCACACCCGCGCCAAAAGCTATGCAAGACGTCTTCTTCGCCAAAGCTGCGAGGTCCTCATTCGGTCCACCAACGGCTTCTCCTATGCCGATGCTCTACGATCTGAAATGGACAATCCAATTCAGCCTAACTCACAAAGCACTCAACAGGCCCCAGCCACATAGCACAGCCACATAGCAAAACGGAAACTATGATGCTTACCCTCCAACAAAGTATGATGTAGTTAATATCATCATGAAAACGACCATGCTAACACTAGTTCAAAACCAGAACATGGTAATACAGCTACCCGTAGCACAACAGTCTAAATAATCTATGCAGACTCTACGAATATCAATGTGGAACGCCTATGGTGTCTCACGGCATAATCTAGAATTGTCACAATTCTTGACAGAAACCCATATTGACGTTATGCTACTGGTGGAAACGCATCTTACAAGCAAATACAACTTTCGAATAAGAGGCTATACAATCTACCGCACAGATCATCCAGATGGGAAAACCCACGGCGGAACTGGAGTCCTAATCAGAGAACGCATTAAACACAATTTTCACAAACGGTTTGCAAAAAACTTCTTGCAGGCCACATCGATACAAATTCAGTCAAGTAACGGAAGCCTTTCAATCACTGCCGTTTACTGCCCTCCTCGTTTCTCAATTTATGGACTTCTACAATTCACTTTGGGATCGTTTTATAGCCGCTTTTAACGCTTCTTCAAAGCCCAGAAATAACTAAACACCCCTTCAGCCTGACGTCGCCAAAAACGGACTGGCTTAAATACAAAAAGTACGTGAGTACACATAGAACTCGCCCCGGAGTTTAACATGGAATCGGACATCGTCTACAGTACGAGCGCCCTGGAAGAAGTACTCGTTGGAGCAACCAAAATCTCTACTCCTCAAGGGAAGGAAGTAGACCGAAACAAATACTACAAATCCAATCAGCAAATCGAACAGCGCGTGCGAGCGCAATATTGCTCGGTATCTCGCGTGGCCCATCCCTGGCGTGGTTCTCGTTCTTCTGTTGCTTCTTCTCGGCCTGTCTCTTTCCCCGTGCTCCGCTCCGACGTGCTCGCGCCAAACAGATCCGTCTGTTCTCGCTGTTTGGGGGTGTGCCCCACTCGCTTCTATCCGGTTGCGACGAACAGCCCCACTTTCGCATCGGGTCTTCGGCTGGCTGGTTCTTGTTGTACGTGCTCCGTCGCACGTACCTGCCTCGATGCCGGGGTCGCCATGGTACGTCGCTTGTGTCCCTCGGGCTGCGCCTGGATCATCAGCGCCCGCTTCTTGATGAGGCTTGCTTCCTCCATCCGCTTCTGGAACCGCTGCTTGCTCGCCTCGAAGGCGTTCATTGTTTTTGTGTTTCTGTTGGGTTGTGATTATGTTTTTTTTTCAATTTTAAATGTTGCTTTATTTGCCTATAAATTTCACATAGTTTTGCTTAAAGCTAGCTTAAGATGAAGATCTCAGAGATTGGATTTTTATTCCTTACAACTGAAATTTGTAATATGTATCTATTTATATAAAGTTTGTTTTTAGATTTATGATAATGGAATTAATATTTATAAGGAGAAACAGGCAAGGAAAAACCTTAGGCGTTTTGATTACTTAAAACTACATAATTCTATGCAAGTACTTATTATTATCTAGATGAGACTAGACAGGAAAGTACTTGTTTTTACACATATTGTGCGACATGTATTTTTTTTAAATTAAATTTGTTTTTGGCCTGATAGATGAGTTTATCAATCATTTTGATATCGGCTTCATTATGCAGTCTATTTGTTGCATAATAAAATGGCTTGTTTAATATCATTTTTAATAGTTTATTTTGGGTCGTTTGAATTTTAGCTAAATGAGTGCGCGCACTCGTACCCCATATCTCGGAGCCATACAATAACATGGGTAGGAATATGGCTTTATAAATGCTTAATTTATTGTGTAACGATAACTTAGATTTCCGATTTATAAATGGATATAGAATGGATATATCGAATTCAATTTTCCCAATTTATGAGTGTGGTTCCTAATTCAAGTTCTGTGTTAGTTTACTGGTTTTCGCTTTTTAGAGAAGTATATGGCTTTTGTTTTAGGTGCATTTAATTTGATTTTCCACTTGTAAAAGTACTTGGAGAGAGTGTCTAGGGTAATGAAGTTCATCATGAATTTCACTATATACTTTACTGGAGCAGTATGAAACAGTATCATCAGCGAAGATTAATATTTTACATCTATTAAAAGTGGGGATGTCGTGAGTGTAAACGTTATACAAAATTGGTGCAAGTACAGAGAGACACCGGCGGTTATTGGCATAATTTTAGAATCTGCCCCTTTTAAAGACACATAGAAAAGTCTTTCGGAGAGAAAACTTGCAATGAGTTTTGTTAGGTAAGGCGGAGTATTACAAACAGCAAGTTTGTATATTAGGCCATCATGCCAAACTGTGTCAAAAGCAGCTTCGATGTCCAAGGTTACCATACCAATGAATTGTGATTATGTTGCTACTTGCTTCTTCTTTGTTTGTTGTTAATCCCTCTCTGCCTATGAACGCTTTCATGTGGTTGAAATATGTATGCCCTCTATGTTCTACCTGACTCAATGTTTTTCACTACCGCTATTACTGGAGAAATCAACTCTACGACTTTAAATGGACCCTCGAACTTCGGTGCAAGCTTAGCTGAGAACTTTTCACATGCCTTCGATAATGGGTGTTGTTTAACCCATATCATTTCTCCCGTTCTTGGTTTCCACTCTCGTTTCCTTAGGTTGTATGTTCGTGCTTGTTCTTGGGCCGCTTTTTCTATGCTCTGCCGCGCCAGTGTGCAGGTTTCCTGAATCTGTGTAACACTCTCCGCCAATGTTTCCTCTTGCATCGCTGACCCTTTCGTTGCCTCGTCGAACAGGCTGTCGGGCATTCTGAGTTCTCGCCCGTACAGTAAGTATGCTGGGCTGTATCCTGTTGACTCTGATCTGCTGCTGCTGAATGCTACTGTCAATTCCGGCAGTGCTTCATCCCAGCGTTCGTGTTGGTCCCCGGTGAATTCTGCTATCATTGTTTTTATTCTCCGGTTCGTTCGTTCTGCCGGGTTTTCTTGTGGAGTGTATGCTGCCGTGAATTGCTTTTGTATTCCCCAGTTCTGCAATTGAGTTCTAAATTTATGAATTGTAAATTGTACTCCGTTGTCCGAGATCATGATCTTTGGTGTTCCCGTGCGTGACATGATTTTTTCCCTGAAGGTTTTAAGTACTGCTTCCATTGTTGCTTTCCGTACCGCTGTCAATTTTATCTATTTTGAGAATTTGTCGATGAATACTAGCAGCATGTTGTTACCGTGACTCGTTCTTGGGAGTGGGCTCACGAAATTGACACATACTGTTTCCCATTGTGCCTCTGCGATCCTGCTTAGCATTTTCCCTGCTGCTTATCGTTGTACCACATTGTATTGGTGGCATGTCCTGCACCTGTCCACAAACTGTTTAACATCTCTGTGCATTCCGGGCCAGTAGTACCTGTTGGCTATTCTGTGCTTTGTCTTTCTGATTGCTGGTGTCCTGCCGCTGTAGTTTAATGGTTTTCTACCTACACCCGCTCTTTCTGCTGTTTGCTTACGCAGAGCTTCCATGGTTGTATGTCCTCGTCTGCTGACCATGACGGTAGGTGTCTGTACAGTTTACCTTCTACGATACAGTAGTCCGGCCAGGCCCTGGGGTCTTTCCGTGTACCCAACATATTTTCCCAGNTTCATCCCAGCGTTCGTGTTGGTCCCCGGTGAATTCTGCTATCATTGTTTTTATTCTCCGGTTCGTTCGTTCTGCCGGGTTTTCTTGTGGAGTGTATGCTGCCGTGAATTGCTTTTGTATTCCCCAGTTCTGCAATTGAGTTCTAAATTTATGAATTGTAAATTGTACTCCGTTGTCCGAGATCATGATCTTTGGTGTTCCCGTGCGTGACATGATTTTTTCCCTGAAGGTTTTAAGTACTGCTTCCATTGTTGCTTTCCGTACCGCTGTCAATTTTATCTATTTTGAGAATTTGTCGATGAATACTAGCAGCATGTTGTTACCGTGACTCGTTCTTGGGAGTGGGCTCACGAAATTGACACATACTGTTTCCCATTGTGCCTCTGCGATCCTGCTTAGCATTTTCCCTGCTGCTTATCGTTGTACCACATTGTATTGGTGGCATGTCCTGCACCTGTCCACAAACTGTTTAACATCTCTGTGCATTCCGGGCCAGTAGTACCTGTTGGCTATTCTGTGCTTTGTCTTTCTGATTGCTGGTGTCCTGCCGCTGTAGTTTAATGGTTTTCTACCTACACCCGCTCTTTCTGCTGTTTGCTTACGCAGAGCTTCCATGGTTGTATGTCCTCGTCTGCTGCCCATGACGGTAGGTGTCTGTACAGTTTACCTTCTACGATACAGTAGTCCGGCCAGGCCCTGGGGTCTTTCCGTGTACCCAACATATTTTCCCAGATCCATTTGTCTTTCTAGACCTCTGTACTATGTGCTTCTTCTGTTGGTTGTCGTGATAGAGCGTCTGCTACTACGTTTAGTTTGCCCTTTCGGTATCTGACCTCGAATGAATACGGCTTTAGGGCCAATGCGCATCTTGCGACATTTTGTTGATTCCCCAGTGTATCGCGAGGCCTTCCTTCACGGTATCTGAATATGTCCACTCTTCCTTGCGTAGTTTAGGGCTTGCGTATGAGATCACATGTTCCCCGCGTCGTCCTCTTGGGTCAGGACTGCTCCTAGTCCGCAATCGCTACCGTCTGTTTGGAGTACGAACGTTTTCGTAAAGTCTGAACATGCGGGTACTGGAGTTTCTGTTAGTGCGTTCTTTAACGCCACTACTGCTTCCTTGTGTTCGTCCGTCCGTGATCAGTTCAAACAGTGGTTTCGCGATTTCTGTGAATCCTGGTACGAATCTTCGGTACAATGATGCCACCCCAAGGAAACTATGTACTGCATGGTAGTTGTTGGCCTTAGGAGGTCTCTAATGACGGCTACTTTATCCGGGTCTGTGTAGATGCCCCGTGCGCTTATCATGTGGCCCAAGTACTGAAGCTTCTCCTTGAAAAATGGCATTTATCCGGATTTATCCTCAGGTTGGCCCTTCGTAATCTTGCTAGTACCCCTTTTAATTTCTCCAAGTGCTCTTGTTTTGTTCTTCCAATGACGACTATATCATCGAGGTAAGCAAACGTAAACGGCTTGTTCTCTGGTCCTATCACTGAGTCTAGTGCCCTATTAAAGGTCGCTGGTGCTGTGTGTAGGCCGAAGAGCATTACCTTCCATTGGAACAGACCTCGTCCCGGTACTGTGAATGCCGTGTACTGGTTGCGCTGGTCTTCCATGGGTATCTGCCATATATATATATATATTTGGCGTCTCTTAGCTGATTCAGGATATGGTCCATTCGTGGGACCGGATATGCGTCTCGCTCAGAGTTTGCATTTAATTGCCTATTGTCTATGCATAATCTCCACTGGTTGTTTTTTTCTTGACCAGTACTACTGGTGAGCTGTATGCTGAGTATGAGGGCTCTATTAGGTCTTCTTCTAGTAGTTCGTTGATTTGATCGTGGATTATTTTCTGCATGGCTGGATTTTTCGGATAGTACCTTTGCTTCATTGGTCTGTCGTGTTTCATGTAGATCCTGTGTTTGGCAATGTGGCTTGTCCCTTTTATCCTTGCCATCAGCTCCAATTCCGCGACGAGGAATTCCTTGATCTCGGTACCGGTAGGTTTGCGTGTCGCGGCTATACCTAGTTTGTGTCTCATGCCCCGATGACTTCATCGAGTATCAACAGCGCTACCTTTGCTTTACTTTCTCCCAACTCGATCTCTAGTCGAAGTTCCTCCGTTGGTATTGTGGATGTCCCATCTGCCAGAATTATTACTTCGTCGGTTGGTTGTAACTCGCCATATACTTTTAGCCGGCTTGCAAGTTCCTCACTTATGAAGCTTCTATTTGCTCCCGTGTCAATTACTCCTTGTACTTCCTCGTTTTTGATCCGGGTGTGTGCAAAGATCTTCCGGCCGCTGGATTTTATTATTGTCTTCGGTGGTTGTTTTGATCCGGCTCTGGGTTTCCCACCTGCCTCCCAGTGCATCTTGCGTTTCCCTCCGTCCTCCTGCAACAATGAATTGTGCGTACGTTATCGCGCCGTCTTGCTTGGTGCCCTGGTCCCTTACAACGCAAACAGATGTTGCTCATATTGAACATTGTCGCTATCTCTGTTGGTGGGAATCGTTGTGTTTGTGTCGGGTGTGTTTGTTCGACGGCCTCAAATTCTTCCGCCAGTCTCAGGTAGTCTTTAAGTGATGCTATTTCCTGGCGTTTTGCGTAATACTTGAAGTCCGCTATGCTGATCCTGTATATCCATTCTAGTTTAATTACACAGACAACATTTGGGGACATTTTCACAATCCCGTGAACCACTGTGCACACAATCAGCTTACAACCAGAGAGAGAGAGAGAGAAAAAGTGTGTGGGCGCAAGAAATCACGAGAGCGAGAGAGCTATGAACCGCTTAACTG
>VNJQ01002066.1:0-15460 GCA_008042515.1 Drosophila truncata
CAAACTAGTCTCTCAGTTTTAAAGCTATCGACTTGAAACTTTGCACACACCCTTCTTTCCTTTGCACGCAGTATATAAGTCGGAACGGCTGGGATCGGCCGACTATATCCTATAGCTGCCATATAACTGATTGATCGGAAATGGTATAACTTCGGTGTTTTTAGAGTTAGAGAATTCAGATTTTGTACGAATGCTATTGTTGGCAACATAATACGACATACTAAATTTCATAAGGATCGGCCGACTATATCCTATAGCTGCCATAGGAACAATCAGGGAAATAATAGAAAAAATCATAACTTCGCTGTTTCTCAACATATTTTCATCAAACTTTAGATTTGGCCACTTAATATTATTCCAGAGATTTAATTTAAATTTCATGAAAATCGAACGACTATATTCTATAGCTGCCATAGGAACATCAGCGAAATAATAGAAAAAATCATAACTCGGTTGTTTCTCAACATATTTTCATCAAATTTGAGATTAGGTCATTTAAAGTTATCTTAGAATTTCGTTTTTAATTACATAGCTCAATTGTAATCTGCAAGGGTATATAAACTTCGGTAAGCCGAAGTTAGCTTCCTTTCTTGTTTTTAATTAAAACCCCCAAAACAAAGCTTAAACAAACCTACTAACTAATGAATTCAAACACGCCAAGTTTGACATTCTTAAATGCCAAGTTCCCCAGCCCAAAAAACCTGCCAGAGGTCATCCATTGTTATGGTAACTTATATATATCTTTGGTAATTTGTAATGAAGTAACTTGAAGCAAAGTGGAAATATTTGGGGTTTATTTCAAACTACAATTAAAGGAATTTCACAACCCAACAAAAATTGTAACGAACTCTAGAGAAAGGTCACCAAATAGCCAAGGAAAATGAACAAAAAATGATCCATAGACTTAGAAACCGGAACACTCAGAACCGGTAACTTAATTGTCGCCTGTAATTACTTTAAACCAAATGCAAATTCAACTGAATTTCCAATGAGATCTCGAGACTGTACTTGGGCCAGAGAGATTGCCCAACTCGAAGCCAAGGTCGCTGGGCGTTAGCTCTTTGGATTCTTTCGAGGCATTTGCATTTTTCACGACTTTACGTTGCTGGGGGCAAGTGAAAGGTATGTGTAGCTGTGGCTGCAGTGAATCAAAAGGTAATTGCCGGGTCTGGCTATGGATTTGTAGCTGTATCTGCAGCTGTACCTGTACCAGTCGCAGCAGTATCTGTATCTGTATCTGTATCTCTGTTCGGTGTGGCAAGTGTAACTGTAAGTGCAACTGGTCGGTGGTTGAAGCCATAACTGCCCGGCCAAGTGGCCATAATTGTGCGCTTGTTTTCATTTGGCCAAATGCGAGAAATTGCAATACTTAAGGCCAGCGAAATGGTAGGCCTCATTGGCCACAAAGCCATGATCCATGATCCATGAACCACAATCAATCAATGAATTGCCGGCGACAGTTTGGTTTCCTCGTTTCCTCATTTGCATGGCGATGCTAATTGCATCATCATCATCGACATTAACCAAGTCCCCGGCAGAGTCGGTGTAATCGCAAATTATGGCAAATGACCAAGCCAATCCAGAAGATTCGCCTTGTCTGAAAACGAAAGTGAAGCCGAAATAAAAAAAAACCTGACCAAAACCTGACCACTGAGAGCCACCGATCTGCGATCTCCTCGAGCACTTTCGTTTTCACTTTTCCACTGAATTAATCGTGTGTGTGTGTGTGTGTGTGTGCAGCAGCGGATGCCGCATAAAAATGGGTTAAACGAAAGCAAAAAAGTACGGCAAAAAATAGCAGCAAAAATTCACTGAACAAAATCATTTAAAAACCTGCGAAATATATATCGTAACAGCTTTAAAAACGGAACTTGCAGCGGTGCATTGGAACGGGAGAGCACTGTGTGTGAAAGAAGAAAGTGAGGAAAATAATAGAAATTAGACTCACTTGCGGTCAATATTTTGGACCATACACTCTCAAAAAAAATAAACCAGTTATCAAAAAGCAAACAAAGAGCAGGGCCATTGTCACACCTCGCTGGAGACCGAGCACTGCACTTGAAATCTTCGACAATCATTGAAAGTGAAATGTGACAATGCCCTCGGAAAAAAGGCAGGCAGACAGGTGAGGAGCCGTCCTCTCTTCATGTAACTGGCAATTTCCCTTTCATTTTGTGGCCCAGACATCGAAGCGGACATGGACTTGGACTTGGACTCAGACTTTCCTTGCTGGCGGGGGCGTGTACCTCTTGTCTCTGTGGGTTTGAGGATGGGGATTTATGGCAGGTCGTTGGTAGCTGCTGACCACAGAGCCGGATGTAAACACAGCAAAAAAGCTGTCTCTAAGCGGCTTACAAACCGTGAAGGGATTATTGGATTACGAATTATAGTTTTTGGTGGGATTACTTGATGTTTACTCTCTGGCATTGACATTGTTTCATCGCATTGCTGATCATTTGGCGAGTGATTTAATTGGATTACTGGTGTCCGCACCCAGGTGAGTAATACCACACCCACAACACCGCAGCAAGGTCACTCTAAACCCATTGTAGACGACTTACCATAAACAGCGGCAGCAGCAGGCAGACAGACACTCAAAGCTAACTAACTGGGCCCGAAAAGATTGTTGAGGCAACTGCAAATAGAAACAAAGAAACATTATAGTAATTAAAAGGTCTGCAAATAGAGGGGATTTTTAAAGCAGCAGCAGATGTGGTAATATAGCCAAGAGATCTTGGTTTCTAGAGCTCTAGTTTTTCTCTATTTTTTCTTCTGCGGCTTTAATTGCAGCTGGAGGCTGCAACGGCCACGCTTAGCTGGTCACAAACACACACCTCTCAGACCTCTCAGGTCTGTTTTTTCGGGGCAACGCCTACGGATTCGCTGCAGCCAAGTTATTAGAGCAAAGCCACCCAAAGCTGGCCAAGGAATGTGCGTGCGTGACCCAGGTGAGCCATGAGTCATCAACATATTGGCAACAGTTTCCTCTACTCGTTAGATACTTGCACAATTCGCACATTAAATATTGACTGATTGTATCGCTCTAGTGCCGAAATCATTTGTCTTTTTCCAGTTACAGTTACGGCCAATTAGCCAGAGTTCGGGCTCAGACGACAAACGTCAGGATTGATGGCTAAAAACGCATAAATTATTGCAAAGCCAATGAACTCGTCGTCGTCAAAAGAGAGCATAGAGAAATAGAGGAAAAATAAATGGAAAAAATACGAAACGAAACGAAACGAAAGCGACAATGAAATGCACTTCAGGCTGGCATTCAAAATTGGCCTCAGTCGTTGGATTATTTGGGGGCGTGCTCCTGGGCCTGCCGGAAAGAGTTTAAACCAGAAGACATGGAAAAAAACATAGGCTAATTCCTCACAATTTTATGCCACAGCGACCTCGAAGAAGAAATGTTCGAAATTATTAAACGAAATGTAAATTTCACGCAACTTTCATTTCTCCGCTGCTTTCCAAATGAGGTAAGTGGTTGAGAGCCACCGCCACCACCTGCTCAGCAAACCAAAACATGCCTCGAGGGGGCCTTGGGCGCTTGCGTAATCCCAAGAATTTATGCTCAAGCATTTGAAAGCGAAAGTATTTCTCTGTCGAACATTTCTTTTATTGTTTTTAGAGTCACAAATTTGGCATGCGGGGGAGCCGATGTTGGCTGAGTTGCGCAACTTTTGAAAACCGGATGCCTTGGGCCGTTTGTTTGACAAACGGAATTTCACAGTTAAATTGTCTTAAATGCTTATCACTCACCGCTCATCGCAAATCGAATAATGATGATATTGCCATTCAGCTAATTACAACACTCCCCGACTGTCTCTTTTGTGTTTTTTCTTGCCAAACTTAAAGCTGGTAAAAAGCAGGCCGATAACTGGCTTAAAACAATGTGACAATTGCAACAGAGAGCCTACTTTACCCCTACTCTTCAGGGTTTATATATATATATAGCAGTTGTATATATATGAAAAACCATAAAGCAAAGGCTGTGACAAAACAAAGCAGCAGCAGTAGCAGCAGCAGTAGCAGCAGCAGCAGCAGCAGCAACTGGAGCAGCTGAAGAAAGCAAGAGTGGCTCTGTTATGCTTACACTGCAGGAAAAACATGAATAATTTTATTTAGAAGATGATCAGGAAGTTTTATTTATATAAATTAATTCATTTAAACTTTTGATACTTAAGATATAATTCATTTATTTAATTATAAATACAAAATTTGACATTTCTAAGGGTTTAAGTACCTAAAATCAAATTTATTGTCTCAAATATTCCAATTTAATATTTTTTAATCCTTTTCAAGTTTTTCTCTCTCTGCTTTTGGCCAAGTCTCAAATGGGTCTCATTCTCGGCCCCCAAAAGACTTGTGCAACGCGTCGAGGGTATCCACATAAACTGAGCTGCCTGCCTGGCAGATATATGCCCAGATGAACATTAGCAATCAATCCACATCCGTGACCAAGGCAAGAGTGTGAGAAAAAATGCAGTAGGCCAAGACACTTCAACTTGTCGGGGGGTCTAGAAGAAAAAAACGCCGAGTCTGAGGCTAAGAGTCTGAGGCTGGGACGTAGACGGAGACAAAACGTAGCAAAAAGCCTCTGGCAATTGCTGCTGACTAATCAACAGTGTGGGTTTTCAAAAGGGGGGAGAGAGCGACCTGCACATGCAACTGCAACTCACGATTTTGGATACCAGCCGACCAGACCGATGCTATAAATGCCCCATTTGAATTGATTTTGTTTTTGTCTTACGGCTTAAAGGCGATTTGGATCTGATATTGCTTGAATAATGCCTGAATATTGCATAGTAATTATTCACATTGAGAATTCAGTGCGTGTCACAAGTGCCTGGGATAATTGTGGTCTGTCGAAAGACCACTGAGCCTTGGCGACAAATGGAATTATTAAAGAGAATCAATAAATAGATGAATTGATAAATAAATTAGTTAGTTAGTTAATTATTTTTGTGATTATTTATGCTGCTTTCAAGACAATAACTGGAATTTTGGTGTATTATTTAACAGCTACTTGTTTTTGAACTAAAAACTAATGCCTTCGGTTTGATTATGTATTTGTAAAGCCCTAGTTTTAATTAAAATAAATACAATAGGCTTTAATATGATAATTTATAAAGAAAAGAAAGAGTTTTTATGGTTTTTATAGCCTCATAAAATGTTTTATATATATTTTTTATGCACATTTAGGTTTTGTGACTAAGCTTTAGGCATAACCAAACGAATTTTTATATTTATTCAACTAATAAGCAACTAATAATTTAATTTTCTAAGCAGTTAACTGCATTTACTGTTTAAAATATCTTAAAAATTCACCTTTTTCCACATTTTCTATTAAATAAGTGGGGAATGTGTATCTAAGCTAACTAATAACTAAATTTCCCAACTAATTAAAACTACAAGTCAGTTCTTTAAGAAATTCCACTGAACAAGCCCTCGCTAATGAGCCAAGTTCGTCGCTTAAGTCTTTTGTTTAACCAAGTTTGTGTCCTAAGTCTTTTGTTTGGCTGACTGAGAAGAAAGTCGTAATCGCTCATCTTGGCTCAACGCTTGACAAATTGAACATTTTTTGAGGTTGAGTAATTGAAAGCGGCGAAAGACGGAGACCACACACTATAGTGGATATATTGCAATATGGCTGGATGGCTGACTGGCTAACTCGATGGTTGGATGACTCGATGGATGGATGGCTGTCAGGGCACGTGCTGAACGATGGAAGCTTCTGCAAATACGCAAAGCCATTTGCACGTTTCACTTTCATTGCGGGAACGGGGATGCAGCCGAGGTGGAGGCCTGATGGCGCAAATAAACACATCAGGCGCCACATTAAGACATGACAATAAAGAAAAAGTGAGTCTGAAGCGGTATTATATTTTCTTGACACTTTCGCGAGTTTTGTTTCTCTCTTTTCTTTATTATTATTATTTTTTTTATTGGCTTTGGCTTTGGCATTGGCCGATGGGGCGGCTACGTGATTTCAGTCTTCAGCCAAAGGCTATGGACATTGGCCGGCCGGCAGCCGCCAGCGGCCATCGGCTGCGTTTATTGTAATTAGAAAGTATTTAATTTCGAAAACGCTGACCGTTCGCATAAAAAAAAAATAACAACAACAACAACAGAATGTGTATAAAATAAATAAAAAATACGAGAGTACTATTTGCCTTCATGTCACTCGTAAAAATCACAAAATAAACATCAGAAAAGCGCTCACAAACAGCAGCAGCAGCAAATAAGTGCAGACATTAGTTCCGTTAAGATCGGAGATTAGGGAAGAGAAATGAATGCCCCTCAGACCGACCCTATGTAAATTGGCCCAATAAACAAGATTTTTCTCTTGTCCAAAAGCCAAAAAGTTTCTCTCTCTCCGGGTGAAGTGAAAATTGGGTTAATGAAGTGGCGGCGATGCGTTTGGAAAAGCAGCAGCAGCAGCAGCAAACAAACAAACTGAATCTTCTTCAAAGAATGAAGATGGATGGACCAGTTATTTCCCTGGTGGTCAGCCGGGGCAGCACCTTTTACATTTAAAACTTTTTTTTTATTGCTTAAATTGAGGAAGTCTCTGGCCATAAAGCTAGACTCGCTCCAGAGGATGGCTGGCTAATCTTTGGGCAAACAAATTGCATGCCAGTTAACGAGTTAAACAAAATGAAATTTCCAAATAATTAGAGCATGAAAAAATAACTAGCAAAAAATAACCAAGACATGCGTTGCAAATTTCTATTTTGCCTTTTTTGGGCACTTACCTACCTAAGCTGGGAGCTGGAAGATGGAAGCTGGTAACTTATAGCCGTTGAATGCTGGCTTCTTCCTGTGATCTTTCTCTTTCACTTGATTAAATTTTAGGTTTTTAATTAGCAGCCATCCAAGCGTAAGTTCCGAAAGCTGCTTCCGAAGGTTGCTTTTATTATTTTTATTTTATTTTATTTTATAAATTTAATTCACTTGAAACAAATGCACTTGAAACAGGAGAAACAGGCGGAACAGGAGGTGGAAGCACTTTTTTATTGGTCGGCACCACTGTGCTTGTGGCTCAAATCAAAAACAGTTACCAGGAGAGCTGGTTTTTAGCCGCGTCTGCATCGTTGGCGTGCCGTTAACAGACTGAAGAAATGAAAAGCGTCGCGGCCCAAAGTAAGTAAGAGTGCTCCGGCTCCGCTCGCAGGTTTTCATCCAAGAGCGATCGCTCCAAGCCGCAGTCGCTGTTGAAGTCGACGTCCAAGTCGAAGTCGCAGCCGCAGTTGACGTCGCTGTCTCAGTCTCAGTCTCAGTTAAACAGCCTCAACTATGTCCAAGTTGTGGCTTTTTTGGTTTAACACAAAAGATCTGGCGCAGGCTTGGTAGATCCTCCAATGATTTGTGGTCCATAATTGAAATTAACAGGCTGTCCCCCCTAAAGTCTCCCCCAGAATGCACTAAATGCAAATAAAGTTGGCCATAAATGCTAACATGTTTTAGCATTAGCTGCAGCGATGTCGTTCCAGTTTTGCAATCCACCGGGGGACTTGTTTTTTGTCGCCGCTGCTGGGAAAATATCTAATACCCGATATATATATAGTATATAGTATGCAATGCAGACATAATTCTGACTCATTGCCATGTGGCCAGGTTTTAATTGGCTTTTTTGGGCCTGAAGGTCGTTGGATTTGTTTGGTTATTACAGAAATTCCATTATGGTTTTAATTGAATTGTTTGTTATGGATTTCTTTTTTCTTGTGCGTTTCCTATACTTTTTTTTTTGGTAACATAAATGGCTTTATTTTTCATTTAAAAGGCGTAGAATCCATGCTGACCTTTAGCGTGTTTTCTTTTTTGTTACCAATTAGTGCAACTTATTGAAAACTATAATTAAGAGTGTCATAAGATGTGCGATAAGCATTTAAGTATAAGGTTCAGTTTGGTTGGAGTTGCAAAATTTAAGCTACTTTAGGATGGGTTAATATTTAATTATAGAGAGAAAGAAAGCGGGTTTAATATTAATTACAATCTCAGGTCTTCAGGCTTTTCTAGTTCTTTTAGTTTGTTTTTTCCAGTGCACATCCATTAAGTTGGCAAATATTTAGCAGTCTGCAAGAATTGGCCTTAGGAAAAGACCTTTTTTTCAGCTTCTTTGGCTTGGCAATTAAAATATTCTCATAGCCGCCGCTGGATTTCCGCCAAAAAGCCAAGACAATTGCCTAAGTGAGACGTTTATGGATCGTGGAAATTGAGTTAATTAGCATATCGTTCAGCGTTCAGAGCCATTATCATTGGGTAACCCAAACCATACAAGAGTCTCGCTTTGTCGCGATTTTCTTTTCAATTTTTGCAGTTTGCAGCTTGGAAAGGCGAATGCAAGTGCATTGACAGCAGCAGCAGCAGCAGCAGCATCGACAGCAGCCTCACCGCCAAATCCAATCAGTCAAGTTGTCATAACGCCTCACCTCAGTCCAGGTGGGCGTGAGTTATGTGCGTGGCGATGACGTATGAGGAAGGTTTCCACCTCTGGCCTGGCCTGAGTTATGTGATGAGGCGGTCTCTGCCAGTCTTTTCGAGGAGAGCATTCAACCGTAACTGTCTGGGGCTTCCGCTGACTGGTATTTCCACTCAGAACAAAGCACTTTCACTTGCCCAGCAGGCCAAGAATCGAACGAAATCAATTGAAATTGCTGAGCCCCAGCAGAGTGTAATTAGCGTTGACCTTTTCACAGGTGTCTCGCAGATCACAGATCGCAGAAAATACACGCCCAAGGCAAATGGCAAATGTTATTCAGACTCAGACACTCACAGGTGTAACCTAGCGACCTTCAGCCCCGTTTTATGAATGGTTTTCCCAGGCCAAAGCCATTTTCCGCGACGTATGCGGAAAAGAGTAACGAGATTTGCATAAAATCCAAGTCAATCTTTAAAGAGTTCCCACCGAGTCAGATAGATCAACTCTTAATTGACTGCTGTTTATTTCTGGCATAATTTTTGGCTTAATTACCTGTAGAATCTGCGGATAAGCTGGCCATCTGATGCAATGCCGATTGACAACAGGGGATTATGCAATCCAACCTGAACTACTGGCCAGGTGAGATTTGTCCCGAAGGAGAGAGAGAGCTGAGTGCGATGCGTCGACGCATCGTCTTGCCATTACTTTTTTGGCTCACGAAAGTAAGACAACTTTTTGTGCTTGTGCTGCTTTTGGCCATAAAATGCTTCCTGCTCCCACCAAATGCTGAACCGCAATGGTCAAAATCTAAACTGGATTGCCCGCGGAGAGCCTCTTGGCAGCGCCTGGCCAGTTTCCCGGTTTCCTTCCTTGTGTGTGGATTTGGGTTAGCCAAACATTTATCTGCCGCTCGAGCGAACTGTTGCTTTTCATGCTGATGATGTGGTTGATGGCGGGATAAAAACACTCTCCCGTAATCTCAGGGCAGAGCAGGGTATCTTGTAGGTGAAGAAACAGCAGGGGATTGGCCTTCGAACAATGGGGCCTTAATCTAGTAATTATCGTACATGTCTTTCCCCGTTTTAATCCAAACTTCCGACGTGTCTTAAAAGTAATATTTAATTTTTTCTTATTATTAATAAACTTAAATCCAAAGCGGGAGTAAGTTTTGTTTAATTAGGAACAGTTTTTCCTAGTTTGTTATTAGTCAAAGATTAATACTTTATGTTTGTGTAGTATGCTTCAGCAGTTTCCTATTTTTTTAAGTATTTCATTGCTGGTGAATGTCAGAGTAATGTTTACACTGTTTTTCCTAGTTATTTGTAATATTTTTTTCCAGGTGTTCCTTGTTAGTTTTATTAGTTTGTAGTATTTTATAGCTGCCTATAAATAAATAAAAAAACAAGAAAGGAAGCTAGCTTCGGTTCACCGAAGTTTATATACCCTTGCAGATTGTAATTAAAATCGAAATTCTAAGATAACATTGGAAAACATGTATGAAGTTAAGGGTTTTTTATTCAAATTGTTGTTGTCAAAATGTTTTTGTTGTTGTTGTTGTTGTACAAAATCTTGTGGCTGTAGTTGTTGTTGCTGTTGTAGGCACAAATCCAGATTCAAACCTGCGCATTTTCAGTACAAATTCGTTAATTTCTGAATTTTATATACCAGGCGCGCAAAAGGCAGTAGCAAGTGACTGAAAAGTTTTATAAACTGTTATACTTTAGCCTAGTTTCAAACCGTATAACAGTTTAGCCGAGTTCCGAACTTCTTCCTACCAGGCGAACAGAAACAGCAAGCAGATGATCGGCGCCCAGCAGCAAGTGACTTGCGATCAGCTGTTTTCTATTAATGCAGTCTACTTGCAACGGTGCTTTCAAAGATTTATTAATGGCCGTCCTTTGTTTACATTTATATTGACCAATCAGAGAGCTTCTTTGCTTTCCCTTCATTCAGGCACCGTTACTTCATTAAGTAAAAGCTGCATTAGAGATGCTCATCTAGCTATATTGCAATATTGGGTTAAAAACTCGGCAAAATAGCTAGAGGAGCAATTCAAAAAACATTTTATTTATTTTCCTTTGTTTTTGTAAACGAACCGATTTTGTAAATGAGGTGTTGTTGTTGTTGTACGCAGAAATCTAGACTTCAATCAGGGCATTTTTACAGTAAATTTGTCAATTTCTGGATTTCAGGTACCAGGTGTACAGAAAGCAGCAGCAAGCAGCTGAGACCTGGTATAAACTCAATACTGTATTTTAGCTAGATGAGCATCTCTTATGTAGCGGACGGCCATTATTAAAATTTGGAAAGAACTCACGTAAACAAATCCACCCTCCCTCTTTCCCCTCGCCCACAAGCTGTAGTTTAAGCGGCGGCCGCTTGATGGCGTTTCATGTTTCTACGACCCTTATCAAGTGTTTCTTAAAATATATTTAAACAGTAATTGAGTCCTTTCCGACCCGATAAACCCTATATATTCTTTATTTATTCAGCTCGTTGGCGAGAGGAAGGAGAGGGTAAGAGTGGGAAATAAGCCGCCAAATTTGAATTCAAATTCAAAAACCATATTATTTATTTTCTTTTGTTTTTGTAAACGAGTTGATGCTGTAAAAGAGATTATGTTGTTGTTGTAGGCACAAATCCAGACTTTAAACTGGTCATTTTCAGTACAAATTCCTCCATTTCGGGATTTCAGATACCAGTCGCACAGAAGGCAGTAGCGAGCGAATGAACACAATTATAAACTGTTATACTTTAGCCGAGTTTCGAACCTTATTGGTGTGCTACCAAGCGAAGACTCTAACCATTTATAACAGAAAGTTCGAAACTCGGCTAAACTGTTATATGGTTCGAAACTAGGCTAAAGTATAACAGTTTACAAAACTTTTCAGTCGCTTGCTACTGCCTTCTGTGCGCCTGGTATCTGAAATCCCGAAATAGAGCAATTTGTACTGAAAATGCGCAGATTTGAATCTGGATTTGTGCCTACGACAACAACAACAACGACAGCTACAAGATTTTGTAAAACAACAACAACAACAATTTGCAAAAAAACCTGAACTTCATACATGATCTAAGACACATCTCTTCGCCCGCCAAATTTGAATTTAAATTAGTCGTCCGATTTTCATTAAATTTAATACGAAATTCTGTAATACTGAATGTAGTTGATTTTAGTGATAAAACCTTCAAAATATATTCCCATCCTCTGTATTTTTTATTCAATAAAATTACCATATAACCCAATTTTTAATCCCTCTCAAAAATTAACTATGAACTTGTAGAGCATTCACTTGCAGCTTCTTGCTTCCCACAAACATGCATTTCTTTTTTGGGTCACTCTGCCGACTGCAATTAAAATTTTGTAATACAGTGACCAAAAAAAGAAAAAAGAAAAAAAATCGAAAAAAGCCCGAAGAAAAACACATACAAAATACAAACAACAACGCGATGAAAAATTACGACAAAAAACATTTGCTTTAAACGGTCTCGCCTGGAATGTGTGTGTGCGCTGTGTTGGGGCAGCGAATAATTTTACCACTTTCAAAAATGATTTTCAATTTCACTGCGCGGCGGATCGAAAACTATAGGCCGCGAACCCGGCCGAGCGACTAAGTGAGCCCGATATGTGGACGTATGTACTACGTATGCATAATAATTATTCAGGCGGCGTATTAAAAAGCGCGAACCTTAGAAACGATTCAAAAACCGAATGAAATCGAAAACGAATTGAATCGAATTCAGTTGGGGAGAGGAGAGAGAGAGAGAGGGGAGTTGAGTGATAATTTCACTTTCCTTTTCCCCGACTGCATTTCAATTTTCCGTGTTGGGCGCGCTGGCTCTTAGTTTTCCCATTTCCATATCGCCATCGCCTCTTGGAGTGGTCTCTTCAGCTGGCATGTTAATGTAGGTCCGTCGAGAGTCTGATTGAGAGCGAAAGAAAGTCCAGCCCAGGTAGCACTGCCACTGGGAAGTAATTAAGTCCGAGTTCGAATTTAAATCCAAAGCCGAATCCGTAACCGAGGTGATTATCGAATGCGGCGGTAATTTCACTGCCAAAAATTTCTGGCAAAATGTAATTTCAATTACGTGCTGGCCGGAAACGAAATCGAAGACTGACTACGTCTGAAAATGCCAGTAGTCGTTCACGATGTCACTGGAAATCACTCAAAAAATGTTTATATGTTCCTCGGTGAGTCACGGATCTCTACGCAGCGGCATGCAGATATATAGTCATTGGGCTTTAAGGCTCTATAAAGCTGTCTCATTCATCAAATTGCGTGCAACGAGAGTTCAGGGCGGGTTCAGGTCAAGCAACTATCTGGCAGATACAGTGCTTTGCAGGGGTATTGTATCTTGATTGTGATATATATTAGTTGCACTTTAAATTTTGAGAAACCGGGCACCCAGTCAAGTCTCTTTTGTCACGAAAAAATAGCACCTGTTTGCACCAGTATTTACTATTTATTTCTTTTAAAATAGCAAACTAGTTACTTATATTTCTAAACTTAATATGTCGCATAAACTCAACAAAACAGACCGACATTGCAGTAAAAATCCTCTAAAAATCAAGTTTAATTGCACCAATTCATAAATAAACACTTCAAAAATCAGGCTAATCCCCAAGATTTTTTTATAAAATAAATAAAGCCCCTAAGCTCTTGTCTTGCACTGTAAATATGTGCGCTAATAATGCAATGTTTGCGGGTAAATAAAATTCAATCTCGAACTGAATTATTTCACCGCATTCAAGAGCACTATGAAGATACGGTTTTGTGGGTGCGCTGAGTGAAATTTCGCCTGTCTCTCTGTCTGTGTTTGACATGGAAATTAGTGGCAGCAACAACAACAGAAGCAGCACTGGCTATAGAGAAATGTTATAATGTCTGCCTAATGAGCTTGGCACACCGCTGCGTATACTTGATGTACATAAGCCATGAACATGAACATGTACCAAGCCAAGCCCGTGGTTTTTTTGTTGTGATTTCTGTAGTTGTGCTGTTTGCGTTGTTTTTAATGCCTCACTTCGCCTGTGGCTTCTTTTTTTGGCGCCTTTTCTTGGCTTTTTGGTTGTAAAATTTGTAAATTGTTTCAAAGAGACGAGACGAGACTCACTGCCTCCACATTCGTGTTAATCATTCGCTGAATTGCACTTTATGGCGTTAGATAAGGTCTTTTGGCCACCGCTTTGACAATTGACAGCTGCCAGCCCTGGATTATGTAATTCGGCCAGCGATGTCCCCTATTTCGCACCATTGTCGTCGCCATCGCCATCGCGATCTCGATTCGCTCCACTCCCCAAAAAAATTGAAAATTGAAATGCACTTAGCCGCTGTTGGCGGATGCTGCAGACGGGGCGCTGTCGCTTTTGGCACAGATAAATCATCAAATCATCATCGTTGCGGAGACCTCAGTGATCGGATCTGCCTTTGCCATATAATATTATATACATGCCATTGCTTTACTGGTTTTCTTGGGCGAAAATCGGGTTTAGTTTTATGAACTGCTGCAGGGAAAGAAAAATTACATTTAAAAGTGAAGGAAAATATTGTTTAAGAAGATTTAAGCAGCAATTAAACTCTTGGAAAATTTAGAGTTGCTTTGAAGTTTATTTAGGAATTTTTAAAAATATTTTAGTAGAGTTTTGCTCAGAAAAGAGGTGTTATACAATTTCTAGAATTAATTTTCTTATGTTTCCTTTAGGTTTTAGCTTCCATTTTCCTTTCAGTGTACTCCTGGCGTTTTCTTTTTGATAAAACATAATGCTGTCGACGCAGACGCAGTCCCCGGACCTGAAGTCATGAAGACCGACGATTGCGTAACCAATTCGGGCCACGACAGGCGGCTCGCCGTAAATTGGCCGAGATTTTGCGAAACGCAGCAAGCTGCTGCTCGGGTTGCAATTTCATGCATGCCGATTTTTATGGGAGCAAATAAACATTAAAAACATCAACAACAACAGCAGCAGCAGCAGAGGGGCAACAGCATCGAACCTTATGAACATTGTACAATTTTCTTTTTGGGGTGAAATAAAAACAATAAACAAAAACTATCTCCGTGCCAATTGAGGTTCAGAAAGCAGTGATAAAAATAGCCCAAGAAAACAAACAAACACAGAAAATCGCGAAACATCAAATTGTTTATTGTGGGATCAAAAGTATTGGCAATGCGCGAAACGCAAGAAAGGTGCAAAAAAATAAAAGGAAAAGGTTAAACAAAAAATAAGAAAATTGTGTGACTGACTCAACATGAAATACCCTTTGAATATATAACAATTTATATATTTTGCAAGCAATTTACCTTATAATAAATTTAAATGGATATTTAAGCGTTTGCTGCTTCATTATACCCTTGCAGGGTATTATAGTTTCAGTCAGAAGTTTGCAACGCAGTGAAGGAGACATATCCGACCCTATAAAGTATATATATTCTTGATCAGCATCAACAGCCGAGTCGATCTAGCCATGTCCGTCTGTCAGTCTGTCCGTCTGTCCGTCTGTCCGTCTGTCCGTCTGTCTGTCCGTTTCTACGCAAACTAGTCCCTCAGTTTTAAAGCTATCTGAATGAAACTTTGCAGTTAGTCTTCTATATACTCTCACTCGTAAATATGTCGGAACGGGCCGGATCGGACAACTATATCATATAGCTGCCATAGGAACGATCGGTAAAACTTTCGGAAAAAAATTATAACTTTGTCAGTTTTCAAAAAAACTCCACCAAATTTGATATTTGGCCATTAATTATTAATTTAGAATTTCGGTTTTAATTTCATGAAAATCGGACGACTATATCCTATAGCTCTCATAGGAACAATCAGAAAAATAATAAAAAAAATCATAACTTCGCTGTTTCTTAACATATTTTCATCAAATTTGAGATTTGGCCACTTAATATTCTTTCAGAATTTTAGTTTTAATTTCATGAAAATCGGCCGACTATATCCTATAGCTGCCATAGGAACAATCAGGAAAATAATAGAAGATATCCTAACTTCGCTGTTTCTCAACATATTTTCATCAAATTTGAGATTTGGCC
>VNJQ01002067.1:0-58365 GCA_008042515.1 Drosophila truncata
TTTAAAGCTATCGACTTGAAACTTTGCACACACCCTTCTTTCCTTTGCACGCAGTATATAAGTCGAAACGGCCGGGATCGGCCGACTATATCCTATAGCTGTCATATAACTGATTGATCGGAAATGCTATAACTTCGGCGATTTTAAAGTTATAGAGTTCAAATTTAATAAGAATGCTATTTTTGGCAAAATACTACGACAAACCAAATTTTATCAGGATCGGCCGACTATAAGATATAGCTATAGATATAAAAATATAACTGAAAAATCGAAAATTGCCCATCTTTTGTGTTTTTGAAGATAGAAAAGAAAAACTTCGTACATATTATATATTTGGTCAGTTGATCCGACCTACCAAATTACATAACGATCGGCCGACTATATCTTATAGCTGCCATATAACTGAACGATCGGAAATTACCCGGCCATTTCAGCCTTCTCGTTAAGTCATTTAAATTAGATTGCATATGATTCAATTTGGAAAATATAATTTACAGAATATTCTGCAAGGGTATATAAACTTCGGCTCCGCCCGAAGTTAGCTTTCCTTTCTTGTTTTTTTGTAATTTCAGTTGACAGAATAATGGTATTTAAGAAGACAATGGCTAAAAAGAAAATTAATCATTGGTGGCATTTAAGAAATTAACCGAATATTTACCTGCTCTTAGTTTTAATAATTAAATAAAAATATTTGTATATTTATTATTACAATCTGTTTTTCAGACCTTATGTTTTCTCAAGAAATGTGGTTTACCTGTCTCATTTTTTTGTTTTTAAACTTTATATTAATTTAATGTTTATTGCAAAAACCGAAAACCGAACCGACCAGAAGAGTATCCATCAGAAACATAAGGCATATTTTTATATTTTTATATGAAAGCATATAATAAACCTTAATTAGTCACTGAAATATGCCTTTTTGTTGACATCAGAATCCCTTGTGATTTAATTAATTGTGTTCAATTATTTGCTCAACATTGATTTCATTTTAATCAATTTGCCTTTGTACTTTTTTCATCATTATTGTATGGCTTTTCCTTTTCATCTTTGCAACTACATTGGCTTTTCACTTCTTTTGAAATTGAAAAAAAAAAAATGATATTTAAATTTAATATTGATTAAATGTATGTTAAATTTATTCGATTGTTAACAAACACCTTCAATATGTACAACATTTAAATTGGTTATCCATCCAAAGTTCTTATCCATAAATATTAAAACAATATAATTCGACTTCTATATAAAAACTATTAGTTTTCAGCTTTAATTTCAATTACACCCTCTTTCAAAATTTAATTATCAACCAAATTTTTTTAGTATTCCATAAAACATAGCAATGTCCAATTGGCAATCCCCTATTCACCGGTCAATAAATTGCCAAAAATAAACAGAAAAAGGTAGAAAAATGAATTGCAATTAATTCTGGCAGCACATTTCGCATCTGTCAGTGTCAGTGTCAGTTTATGAGTCTCTTGCACACATGTCCGCTCAAAAATTCATAAATAAAGTGCAATATAGTTGCCGGGCGAGTCAAACAGATGCAAATTGCATAGATGGATGGCATGGGCGGTATTACCAAAAACTTTGTGCATACCTGAAAATAGTATATACACGACAAATGAAAAACGGAATAATTATTATTAAAGTGGAACTCGAAAAGTATAATTTGAATGCGCAGAAACGAAATGGGAAAATTGGGGTAGTGATGACAAGGATATTTTGATAATTGTTTGGGTTATACGATAGACCTTATAAAGATTTGATTATATTATTTTTATTTCTATATTTTATTAAAAAAAAAAAGTTGAAGTTTGTATGACAGAGGTAGATTTTCTCAGATAATTTATAAGACTAGAACCATATCAAAAGGTTTTTGTTCTCCAAATATGTCTGCACTAATCGGGAATCGATATTTTTAACCTAATACATTTTCATATATTCACTATATGGAATTTATATGGAATTATTTTTACCGATTCACATATCCTGCGGAGAGCCATTAATTACGAATGACAGCGTGGCAGGAACAGATCCCAAACTGAACGGAAACTGACTGGAAACTTTTGCAGGGCCAGTTGAGGAGAATTCGAGCGAACATGAATGGCCGCCAAGCCAAACAACCCTGACATGCTTGCGTTTCCGTTTCCGCCGAGCGCGAAAGAAGGTACGGAGGAGCAGCGGCGTGCCAGCCAGCGAGCAATTAATTGTTATTGCATTGAGCAAACACACACACGAATACGGTCGTTCCGTCGAGCATATTATTGTTAATTATCTGAGGCGATGCAAGCAAGAGCTGTAAAAAACCGAATTCAAGCCGCCATTTTCCCGGGGTCGGAGTGTTAACTGCACTTTAACAAACGAATTTCATTCAGGGCACGCACTTTACCCAGCCCACCACACGCACACAGCAGCAGCTTACGTGCCCCTGATCCTTTCGGTGTGTTTGCATTTAAATTGGTCAAGGCTGTGGAAAGGAAAAATTGGTGGCAGGGGGGAAATTTTCGAAGGGAACGTGACTCATGACTGCTTCACACCGTTTCCGTTTCCGTTTCGCCCAATTTGTTGCCATCATTTTCCGACGATTCCCTCGTTTTTCCTCCCTTTCCACTGCAGCCACGTGACGCGTGCTTGGTGCGTTAATGTCCATAAATTATTAAAATGCAAGAAGATTATCTGCAGTGACCATTTTCGATTTCTGGAGTATTTTTAAACGAATTTTAAAGATATATTAAATGTGATTTATTTGAAATATGTGTTATGAAATTATTAAATTATTTGTTTTAGTTAGTTTTGTTAATTAAAAAAGGATTGTGGTAAAGAATTTGTTGGTAACTTGTTACCATTTATTTGTTTGCCATTTATTATTGTTGAGTAATTGTATGAGTCTTCTTATTTTATTATATTTATAACATTTTAATAGCAATAATTATAGGAAAATACTAAATAGAAATTAAAAACATTCTTTATTTAGTTATAAAAAATGCTCCAAATATTCCTAATTATAATAGAAAATATTTCATTTTACTACAATTTATTTTTTCGTATTTTTATAAAACTTGGCTAGCTAAATCATGTAATTAAACAAAATGTAATTAACTTAAGAGCATTTGTAAACAGAAAGCAAATACCATACTGCTCCAGTTGCGTAGAAATACCTAAAATGTAGTTAGTTGAATGGAAACACCAATCAATCATTAATGAAGGACACTCCCATCCATCAATTTGGTTAGCTTTGTCTTCCCTTTTTCAGTCTTCCAGTTTCCTTCCCTGGTGATAATTTTTAATTTCCTTTTTTCTGATCCTTAGGAACTCGCTCATTTCATTTTGGTTAATTTCCCTCTGTCACATTTCCTGCAGTTAATTAGGTTCCTCTCCTCGATTCTTAATAATTCACCCAATAATCTGGATTTCTTTGTACCTTGCAGCCACCTCCTCCCTTTTACCCTATTTGACGATCCACATGCAATCGATTGGCCTCACGGTGGAGGAGATTGCAATTATCTACCTGGCTTTGCCCTTTACCACATTTCTTAGCCCGCCCATCACAGGTGAGTAAATGCAAGGGGGCCTTGTCGGGTGTGCAAGTGTTTTTTTTAATGCATCTTAATTAGCGCTGTATTGCGTTGTGATTTTAATTAAAAGTTTTGCTTTGTTATTGATTATTCGGTCGAGAGAACAAGAGGAAGGGTTAACCAAGCGAATTTCGCCAACGAAAGTGACACATTTTTATTATGCTTTTTGCAGGGGTTATTATATAATTTTATGTATATTTTTTGTGTATTAATTTATACATTTTTTTTGTTGATTTTCTGGAAGAAAACACGGCTTGAAATAGAGGCTGAAAGATTAATAAGACAATAATGTGAAAATATACAAAATATAACTAATTCTATAACGATTTTTGAATATAATTAAGTAAAGTTTGTGTTTAATACTGTAATAAATTAATAAATATATTTTATTTATTTTTTTATTGTAACTTGTTCTATTTTTAAATCTCGTATTTAATATTTGAAAAATTTAATTAAATAGGTAGATATTTATATAATACCCTTGCAGGGTATTATAGTTTCAGTCCTAACTCCGCAGCTTCTTAACATATTTTCATCAAATTTGAGATTTGGCCACTTAATATTATTTCAGAATTTTAGTTTTAATTTCATAAAAATCGGCCGACTATATCCTATAGCTGCCATAGGAACAATCATGAAAATCGCTCATAACTAAGCCAAAAATGCATTAATTTTCAATCGGAAAACAGTTTTGTGCTAGTTTTTTTTAGGTGATAAAATCTGTATCTTAAGTTTTCCATTTTTTTTAAATTTCATTTTTTTTTATTTTTGACAATTTTTATGATGTTACCCCTTATAAAATTTTGAAAAATTTGAAAAAATTGTGTTCCTTTTTTTCTTGGCTAAATAGAATCTCCTTTTGATGCTGATCAATAATATATATGATTTATGGGGTCGGAAATGACTACTTCACTTAATTTTAAGCTTCTGAAAACCATTTAAATTCCAAATTCCGGCATTAATTTTCAATCGGAAAACTATAACTTCGCTGTTTCTTAACATATTTTCATCAAACTTTGCATTTGGCCACTCAATATTATTCCAGAATTTTGATTTAAATTTCATGAAAATCTGACGACTATATCCTATAGCTGCCATAGGAACAATCAGGGAAATAATAGAAAAAATCATAACTTCGTTGTTTCTCAACATATTTTCATCAAACTTTAGATTTGGATTTAAAGTTATCTTAGAATTTCGTTTTTAATTACATAACTCAATTGTAATCTGCAAGGGTATATAAACTTCGGTAAGCCGAAGTTAGCTTCCTTTCTTGTTTTTTTTTATGTTTCCCCTTTAGAAACAATATATACCACACGAAAAAATGTAACAAAAATAACTCAAAATGACTATTAATTTATAAAAACCATCAGTTTTGGGGGGGGGGGTCTTTTCATAAATAAATATAAACCAAACGAAATACATTTTATTCTGTACTCTGTGCAATTTACATTCATTTTTTTCGGGCCAGGCACTTTTCCGGACGAGTGCGAATAATTTAATTCACTTGCAGTTTTAAATGACAATTAAACAAAATTCTTGTTGTTCGCCTTTGACTGCCTGTATGTGAAGTGCCCCCATCCTGCGGTCGAGTCCTGTTCCTTTTGTGCCTCTGTTTTTTATATGCATTCTTATTATTTGCTTTTGCATTTTTAAAATGCATTTGCGGTATGGAATGTCGGCGACAGCGAAGGTTTTTAAACATTTTATGTGGATACACTCGCTGCAGATACATGTTGAAAAAGAGATGCACACGGACACAAAAGTACGATGGGTTCTGCGTTGGGGCTGTGAAAAGTGCATAAAGCTGGTCAAATTGTCGGACATAAAAGCTTGGAAAAAAGAAGAAGAAAAAAAAAAATATATATATAAAATGTGAGCTAAGTGAAAACATCCTCGTAAAGTTGCGACATCAAAATTTCGATCAAGCAACTTGCCTTATAATCATGGTTGATAGTCCCATATAATGGGTATTGAAAACTTCAAGTGCCGGAAGGCAATAAAATCGAAATGGCTCCTAAATACGAGAGAAATAAAGGCGAATTCTATTTGTGATGGTAGAAAACGTTTGAAAATAATGTGGGATTTAAAAAGAAACATTAGTAAATTCGATTTAAGTTCAGCAAATAATTAATTTAAAGCAACCAATCAAAATCCTCTGCGAAATGTGTTGAGAACTTATTTGGTGTCTGCAGTCTGCCAATCTGTCATCTTGCTGCAATTTTGCTTACATTTTCCACATCTTCAATGCACTCTTATTTTTTTGTTTGGTTCTGAAGGTTTTCTCGTTGACAAATTTGGCAAATACAAACCGGTCGTTGTGATGAGTCTCCTACTGAATGCGATTTTCCATCACTCGCTGCTCTTTATACCGCAGCAGGAGATACCAGGCGTGGTGCCATCGGCATTCGTACTCCGACATGCAGACAGCGGTGATATTGAGGTAAGTTTTACACAAAGAAATGTTATATAAACTCAGTTTAATTTATTTTTGTATATTTAATAAGACCTTAAGTTTTTGAAGACTTTTTAAAATTATTTTCCAACTCACCTAAAGTTACCTTTAACAACTACAAAATTGTTTTCCGCTGTGTATGCTCTGTGGGAAGCTGAAAACTTGCACCTTCTATCGATTAAAGCTCTCTAACTTGAATGCAATCTGGTTGAATGTTTGTCGAAGGCTGTAATCTGCTTAGGGGACTGTGGTTGAGGTGCGTGGGGAAAATATCTTGAGACGCTTGTTTAGTTAAGAGCTAAAAATGATGTGGCTGCGGTTCGCCAATCTCCCAGCCACCCAGCCACCCAGCCACCCAACCATCATCCATTTTCCCATTTTCCCACTCTGGTGAAAGTTACCGGATGCATTATACTCCAGCTTCTGGAAAGCAGCTGTTTCTCTTGTGCAGTTTTAATGCGCTTACTTCATGGTTGCACATACACATTGATGTCCTCCCCCACTGGCCTGAACTGGCAGCATCCTTTTGCCACTTGATGACTTTAACATTTGTGAGAGAAGTTAAGTGTGCCAACGAGGGGGTGCCCTTCAGTTTTTAGTTACTGACTGTTTAATTAATCGCATTTGCTTACAAGGTTTTTGAGTTAATGAAACATTGTAGAAAAGAGCTTCAGTTTTGCCTTGAATTTAATAGGTTTCGAATTTATTTTAAGAGAAATTTATGTTTTTTTAAGGTAATATTCTTAGAAGTGTACTGTCTTCCTCCTCATAATTCACAGATGTTTTAAGTAGGTTTTTCCAAGCTACGCAGATGAAAACAATTTTTGTTTTAGATTTACCTAAATATAAGGCAGAAAATTCGAAATCAAGGTTTATTCAAATTTTATTTAAACGCAAAAAAACTTGAATACAGAATAAATATCTGAAAAATAAACCATAATAAGATTACCCCATTTTCCTTAATATTCCTGAACATTTCTAATGGGGTTTAATACCAAAATTTTTTTTTTTTTTTTACCCTTCAGTGACTTTGTAGAATTTGACGTTACCGCATCGATGGTGTTTGTATTTACCGAGGAAGTTGATGATGGCTTTCCTGTAGCTTTTTCTGTGACATTTTCGGTAGTATTTTTGGGAGCACCTTTTGCAGCGTCTTTGGTAGCATCTTTCGTAGGTTCTTTCGTGGTATCTTTTGTAGCAACTTTTTCAGTACATATCCCAGAGTTTGCATCTAAGCTTTTCTGCTTTTCCTCAAGGGACAGCCTTTTGGCTTTGTAAAGACCCTTTCTCTTGTCTTCATAATCGTCAACACAGGCTTGTGATAGTGATCTATCTGGTAGAAGGCTGTTGATTTCGTCTATGCGGGCAGATATTAACTCTTCCAAGTCTAAAAGTTTTTCTTCGTATTTCTGAAACTTGCGAAGTACTTTAGCATTTTCATTAGAATTGCCATTTTCAAGGGCTTGGTTAACTTTTTCAATCCATTTGGATAATTCCGGGTTACCCCTGGCTTCTTTCGTGTATTTATAAATAATATCTTGTAGTCTGTATGTTGTTTCATCCATGCTATAGACAATGGCTAATAAAAAATATTATAAAAAAGCGACCCCTCATTAATATTAGCCTCGAGTCTGATTAGTTTTTGTACTCACACAAAAAGAATAGTAGCAGAAGAACCTTCATTTTGTTACATGAACTTTTTTGCAACTAAAACCTAAATCCATGCGAATCTGAATATTATTAAAACTCTACCAGAAAGTATATCGAATGAGTTTGGTAATCCTGTTACCAATCAGACTCGGTTACATAATTTAACAAATTAGTTACATTCAAATACCTAGGATTTTTATAATCAAAAATAACATTAAATTATATTATATTGACTTTATTAATTTGTTTTTCATTACAAATCGTATAATATTATCACGAATTTGATTTTAATTGCCACACAAATTAACCCCACCACCATGAATAAAAATGATTATACACAATAGTTTCTGTACTCTCTGAACTCCTTCGAGGCTCATGTAGCTCGTAGCTGTAAAGTATCTCCTTGCGTCTTGGAGGAGGTGGTGGTTGTGGTCGTGGTGGTGCTAGTGTTGGGAGTGGAGTTAGTAATATTTTTATAGCATCCCTGATTGCGCGATCTGTTTTATCATCTTTTTTTTTTGTTTCATCTTCTTTAGTGCAAGGTTTAGAATTTGAATCTAAAATTCTCTGCTTTTCGCTATTTGAAAACTTATAGGCTTTTCGGAGACGATCTTTTTGGGCTTGGTACTCCGTAACACAGACTTGTGATAGTTTTCTATTCGGCATTTCGCTATCGATTTCGTTCAAGCGATCAGTTATTCTGTCTTCCAAATATTGACGTAGTGTATCGTATTGCATGAATTCGTCAAGTATCTCTTTTTTTTCCGCTTTATTACCCTTGGGTTTTTTACTCGCATAGTAGGCTTTTTCAATCCATCTGGAGAATTCAGCATTACCCCAGGATTGGTGCCGGTATTTTTCAGCTATATCACTTAGTCTCATGGTTATAAATTCCTCGGCACTGACCATGGCTAATAAAATATAATAGAGAAGAGATTCTTTATTAATATTAATATTAATTTCCAGTATTGTTGGTTATTTAACTCACTCAAAAAGAATAGTAGAGGAAGAACCTCCATTTTGGTACATAGATTCATTGTAACTGAAACTAAATTCATTTAAATGGGGATTTTATTAAAATTTTACCAGAAGGTATAGCTAATGAATTTGGTAAGCACGTTACCAATCAGACTCGCTTACATAAAACCTTTAAAATCAAAATTAACATCAAATTGTAATGCAAATTCGCATATTATTATATTATGATATATGATATATTCATGAATTAAATTAATAAATTACAAATCGCAATATATAAGCTCGGCTACAATTTTTATTGTCACATCAATTAACCTCACCCAGTATTGTTAGTTTTTTACTCACTTAAAAAGAATAGTAACAGGAAGAACTTTGATTTTGGTAACTGAAACCAATTCCATTCGGATGTGGAATTTATAAATGTTTTAGATGGAATGAATGAATGAACGAATGAATTAGGTAAGCTTAATTAATAAGTTGTATATTTTACATATTAATAATTGAATATATTTAAGCAAATAATACGTATGTATATGTTGATACCTATTAATTATTATTTAATATTTACTCGGATTTATGGAATGAATTAATTTAACAGAATTTGAAAGAAAGCTTCATGAATGGCCATATTTTCACTTGTTACTTTATCACTGCCAGTCAGGAAATTTTCATTGGCAATTGCTATGTGAGAGTTGCCAAAAATCTTCGGCATCCTCTTAGCCATTCGGTGGCTGCCTTTAAGTCCCCTCTCTCTTCTTTGTTAACTTTTCGCACAATGGTCTCACTTCAGTCACGGCATGTCTCTATTTGGCGGAGAGTCATGCCGGTCGAGAAGTGTTGTGCAGCGGGGGAAAACTACATAAAAGCCGGCATTTATACGATGGCAATGGCAACAACAACAACAACAACAACAACAACAATGGCAACATAATGTTGTCACATGCAACACGCCAGCACGCACACCACCAACACACTCTTCGGCAGTATCTTTGTGCGCGAGTGTGTATCTAATGCGTGGCACGTTTCGCGTTTCAGAAACTTCCCGTCGATTTCTGGGCTCCCAGCAGCTTGCCACATGCTGGCGCACACACAATCGCACACAAAACGTATACACAGATACACTCATACTATATGTACACAGACAGACAGCCAGAATGGGTAAATATTACGTATACGCAGGGAGTATCAGGGAATATTACGTATACGCAGGGTAGTAGCAGTGTTCTGTCTTTTATTAAAGTTACTCAATCTTGGAGCATAAGTTGTTAGCTTAAAATTTACTATTTATATACTATACTATTGTTTTTTGGAAAATTAAATGTGAATTTTGCTTTAAAATATTTTACAGTGAGAGGAGAAATTAAACAAAAGAGCAACTCATTTCTTAGATGTCATACGATTATTTAGAAAAAGTAATCTCTTTAAACGTAAATTCTAATCTAATTCCAAAGGCTAGGTTATTTTGTCGAGTGCATCTGTTTTTGTCATCCTGTAAGTGCAGCAGCTGAGAGCGTCCTTTCAGTTTTCCCTGTTTTTTTTTGGCTGCCATCGGTTGAGGTCTGATTCTGGTTCTATCTGCATTTGTGCATAAATTTGCGTCATGTAAAATCATCGAAATAAAGCAAATAACTGTCACGATATCTGAGAGGGTACGCCGTGGCTCAAGGATATATGTATGTATTTGCTGTACCAGTATTTCTGTGATTTCCCTTAGCGTTCTCTTTTTATTGATATCTATATATATATGTATGTATGTACATGTGTGTACGTTTTATGCTTATGATCATATCAATGCAAACGACTCGGGCTCTGACTTGGAGGGGGAGCTGCCGGTTATTGCGTGTCCTTTGGGTGCCATGTGCGCTGTGCCCTGTGCCCTGTGTCCTCTAAGCCGGTCAGATGTGGCATAACAAATTTGAGTACATGCTTTATGGCTGCCAGGAAGAGATTTCGGTTATAAATAAATATGTAGTACGTACGTACATACATATGTATGTACAAGGTGTTCAACCAGAGTTCAGCTCCCTTCGTTCTGTTCCCATCGAGATTGCATTCTTTATGGAGTCAGTTGAGTCTCACACCTTTTGGCAATGCCGCTCTTGAGCATTGCCAGCAAATTGCAGCTGTCGAAGGAGTGCAAGGACTGCAAGGACTGCAAGGACTACAAGAGTTTTACATAAATCGAATTATGGACCGAGCATCTGCATGGCAGGGATACTCTGGCGAAACGAAGCCAAAGGGCCCTCTTGGGTTTGAGAGCAGGATGCTAAGGCTAAACAAATTCCATTGGTAAATGGTAAATGGTAAATGGAAAATGGAAAATAGAAAATGACAGAAGCAGCAGCCGAAGCGTTCTTGACAGCCAACAAGCGAACGGAACGCATTAGAAACAGCTCACCGAAACCAACTGCATGATTTTCCTGTGACCGAGGGAAATTCGGAGCCGCCCCTCCCTCCAGCTTTACAGCGAACTTACCCCTAAGCAGGGGGCGGAAATGCCCCCTCCCCCAAAAAAAAAAAAGAAATAAGAGAACAAAATCCACTTAAAAACGAGTGCACATCAGGTTTACAAGCACAAGTTTAAGGTAAAACAAGACATGCACTTATTCAAACGTAGGAAATCGAAAATAAAATAATTTGTTATTTGTTAGGATTTTGAAAATTAAATTTAAACCTGATATTAAAGTTTGGTAAGAACAAATAAATTATTTGTGTCTGCTTTCGAAATTTTAAATATATTTTTCAGCACAATTTGGAAGGAAAAGAAGCCCTTGTCCTTTTTAATTATTTAATTCGTGTTTTGCATATATATTTTTCTTATTATTATTTAAGTTAATAAATGTAGGGCTTTTAATATAATATATTAAAATTTAAAATTCACTCTCCTACGAGTAAAGTTTATTGAATTCATATCAAACATTACGAAAATATATATAAATTTGATCAAATTTTAAAGTGAAATAAATTACTTATGGTTTCAATAAAATTTCTAATAAAATAAACATTAAATACATTATAATATTTTATAAAAATTGGCATTATCCTTGAAGGTTTTTCCAACACATTCTAAGGATTCTGGCAAGTGCGAGTGTAAGTGTTTCGGTCGCTGTGCATGTGTATCACGTACATTTATCTTAGTGTCGCTTTGCCAGCACTTAAGCCGCACTAAAACACCCACACAGTGGCACACACTCGTGCCCACATTAAAATCTTTCTTGTGCTCACACTCGAGCCATTGCCGTTAGTCGTAATGAAACGCAATGGAACTGCTATTTTGGGGAACGCTTTGGGCCTGGCCCTTGGCCAAAAAAGCCCCCTGCTTTTGCCTCATTTCACGAATGTATCTCACAGATACTCGTACGACGCACAGCCAATGCCCTCGAAAACTCCACCCTCGCTCCACTCCACTCAGCATTCGGCACTTGGCACGGGCGTATATTGAATTTGTATTTATGATGTGCCCATAAAATACAATAACACCATTAAAATAGCTGCAGCAAACAGGGCAAGGACTTGAAGCCACAAATCGAATAGGAAATACTCTAAGGAAATATATAAAACATTCTATTATTTGAATTATTTATTATTTATTTTGTTTTTTTTTTTACAACTATAGTATTAATAGTTTACATCTTATATATTTATGAGTATTCTCCAGTTAAAATATTAATAGTATTTAAAGAAGAAATAATTTAATAGGAAAGCCCACAAAGATTTTATATGAAACTATAAAATATATTCCCCTCGCCTTAAATAAACTGAATTTTCCATTAATTAAATATTTTAATATAATATATAAAAAATGCTTTTATATTTATTATACAATATTTTGAAACTCGATATACCTCTTGTTAAAGTTACTTATCTTACGCATCTTATGGCTACATTTGTGTTCAGTCCGCACGTTCGCCGGACATCTCCATTCTTGGAGCATGTAACCATGTACCATGTACCATGTCCTGCGTCCTGCGTCCTCCGCTACAGTGGCCATGTCCTGTTGCTTGCGGTTTACTATTTTATGCCATTATAGAGCCCCGTTCTGTTTGCCGTTTGGCATAAATTTATGTTGGTATCGACGACGTCGAACGGAAATTACCATTTTATTATTGCAGGCATTCGCTCGCTACACCCGCCCAATCAGACCCATGCAACCCTTGGATGAGCCTTATTGAATTCACATTAAAATTGGTAACGGATATATGCAGAAACACGAACAAAGCACAGAGAGAAATGAATTAAATTCAATTCATTTCAATAACAATTTTGGTCTGAAACTTCACAAAAGTATCAGAAAATCATTGAAATTAAATTTAAATGTTAATGGTTTAAATGTTGCATTAAATTGATTGCTGAAATCATTATGATTTTTATAAAAAAATACTAAAGAATACTTCATTTTGCCCATTGACATATATTGTATATTTGGTATGTTTTGTGCTTGGAATGTATCGTAGAAGTTCCATTTTAGTGTGAAAGTACACAAGTTTGAGATATCAAATGCTTTAAAATGTATGAAATGTACAAAAATTCTGGGCAGCAGTGCGACTACATTGTTGTTTTCTCAGTGTAGCTGGTATGTATAAAATAGCAGATATTTATTTGTGTTGGTGTTGTTATTATGCCTAAGGGCTTAAGCTCATGTACGAGGCTTATGATGAGTTAAGTGCCACTTTTGGGTGGATTTCAATGGGCAATGAGTGTGGGAAATTTACGGAGCGGGAACGATGGTGGCATTGGAGGTTTGGTAGCCGCCATCAGAGCTTGTATCCTCTACCAGCTCAATGTCGTCATCCTCCTCCTCCTCCAGCAAATCAAGATCTGTCTCCTCTTCCTCCTCGGCTTCTTCGATATCTTCGTTTATGGTGTCCATTGTGGCGTCACCATCTTCGATAAGCTTCCCAGCGGGATGGAACACGTCCTCCAGCAACATGCGCCACTCATTCAAGTCCGCTTCATAATCGCGACCCTTCTCTCGTGATTCTTTCTTTATAAAATCGCTGATTTCTGTTCCCGTGAGATCGGCATGCAGGCGCCCAGGTCCAAAATCATTACCGCCACTGGAAACATCGTAGATCACATCATCTAGGGCCACCAGGTATGTCTTATCGGCTCGATTGCAATTATATTCAGCCAGCTGATCCCGCGTGAGTTTCAGTCCCCTCAGCGGAATCGGCTGCTTCACGTGTCCCTCCTTCTCGTAGTCCTCGTCGTCGTAGGTCACATGACGGCGCATTGTCTTTGTATATGCCACATAAGCCATTATGCCACAGATCACAATGACAGCGGCAGGCGAAGTGGCGAAATCACGCAGATGATTAAGCCAGTTTCTAGTTTGCAGCGAGGACATTGTGCGCCGATTTGGAACTTCCTTCTCAAAGTAAGGGCTGGGTTTTCTTTTTGTTTTTTGATAAACAAAAAATAAAAAACTACCAAACGATCTGTCTGGCAACTGAGAACTGACTTGACTGAGATGAGAACGTAAGTTCAGTGTTGAGGTTAGGTGAACGAAGAGTCAAAGCCTGCTGTTCATATGTTTTCTTTCTTCGTAAAATATTAGTTTAGGGCCAACTTTGATTGATTTCCTGCAATTCCCTGACATATTTTATGGTTCATTATTAAATAATCCAATTGGAAATCAAATCGAATTATTAAAGCTCACTGCTAACACAAGCAATCGATGTAAGGACTGCAAAGCCTTTGTGGAACCTGCAAGCCTTTTGCTTGCACAAATCCTTTACTCCATTCCCAATCTGCAATACATTCTTTTGTCTTATTTTTTTTTTTTTGTTTCTCCTTGTTCTAAGGTCTGGTGGTCTCCATGTCCAAGCCGAGAGTGTCCAGAGGAGCCGGAGCTGGAATTGGCCGTGCATCAGTGCGTTGACTATTGTTTGATGCAGGAGCAAGTTAATCCTCAGCTCTATACGAACACCCCGGCATACGATGTCCGTCCGGCCAGCACCCAGAGACCTCAGCTAACGACGACCGCAGCGAGTACGACCACCACGACCACGACCACTGGTAGTGGAGTAGCGGCGGTGGTGGGCACAATGGAACCCTTCGCCGAGTCGAGTTCATCCCACGCCCCGCCAACCACATCGACCACCTCATCGCCGGCATCATCATTGCCAGCGTTATTCGCAACGCAAACGAGGAGCAGATACCAAGAAGTACTTAATATGCCATCGACCATGTTCCCGCCAATGTCCCAGCTGAAGGATCCGGGGATGGGCCAGGAGATGGCATCGTCAGCCGAACTGTCCGCCATGTCCATGCAGGGATTGAATTGTAAGTGACGTGATGAACCCTTCCACAGCAGAGTTCCTCTTATTCCGCCAGCGAGTGACCACAGACAGCGTTATTATCAATGCTAGTTGGATGCACTGGCAAAAACTAGATCTGCTAGTTTTTCATTAAATTTAAATTAAAGTTGAGGTTTTGTTTAATACTTAAAATTATGAACTTTCCTTGGCCAAGTAATTTGAATTATTTAAATGAGAAAATAACATTACACTGAAAGTTTGGTTACTAAGAAACATGAAGATCAAATAATATAGTGGCTTAATTTATTATTTATTATAAAATTATTACATTTTTTATATAGTAAAACAATAAGAAAATAGTTTTAAACATTAAAATATTAATTTCTATTAAATACAATACAATATTTTGGGTTCCACTCTTCAGATTGTACATTTTATAACCTAACCAATAAGAGTTGACTTCTGATAATCATTTTATATATATAAAAACAAAGAGCTTCTTTGGGCACTTAAACTCTATACATTTCCAACAAAGAATATTATAATCTCTTCAAATTACTTCCAAAGAAAACTCTTCATTGATGAAAAAACCTCTTAAAATAATTTATTAAAGTGCATCCACTGCAAGTTGCTTCTAGTTGCTGCCTTTGTTCTCCATTCGGTTTACTTGTTGACGACTTGCAATACCCTGCCAGTAAGCTCTGTCCCCCTCCAAACCCATTTATTGGTGTCCACATCCTTCGTGTCCGTGTCCATGTCCGTGTCGATGTCCGTATCCGTGTCCATGTCTGTGTTCTTCCCCCAACCGTGTGTGTTTTACTTTTATTAGTTTGTTTTTCCATCTTTTGTGAGCTGCTACCAGGAACTGTGAAATGTGGTCAGAGCAGAGGCAGAGGTGCAGGGGTGCACAAGCCGAGAACAACTTCCACCATAAAAGCCAAGGACTCGAATCTCTCTCTATGAAACTAAAAAAAGAAAATAAGTATAACTCAACCTGAGCGGTGGCTGGGGGTTGTCATTAAAGCCTGACGTTTTGTGTGGAGCCAAAGTTTACGGGGAAACTTTTTTCCAATTCCCCAGGAAAAAACTTCACAAAGGCGTTTTTATTCCACATTATTAAAAGTGGGCGTCAAGTTGGGAAAATATGCAGGGGAGTAAAAAGGAAAAAATATATATAGAGTGCCTTTTCAGGGATAATAACTTAAGTAAACAGTTGGGCTTTGGAAAAATAAGAATATGTGTGTTGGCAGATTACTAACGTACATTATTTTTTATGAATTTAATATTATTATTTTTCAACAAGTCTATGTTTATAGAACTTTTTATTCCTAGAGAAAAAATTATTGTGTGACTTTGAATTAGAAGAAAATATTACTGTATTTTTTCATTTAAAGTAATAATAGAGACAGTAATAGAAAATTATTATCGCTTCCTATCGCTTCCCTAAAATTTCGTAAATATTTAATAGTTCATTCATCAAACTTTCCCTCTAACAATCAATCAAACTTGAACACATTTCTAGCCAGAGCTTAAACTTCCTCCATTTGTTCCCAGGAGCATAGCCCATAGTCATTCCCCCAAATCCCTTAAACACGAAACCTAAATCATGTCCTAATCATAAGTCATGTGTACATCAGATGTTGGCCAAACTTCTCCCTTGCCGTACTTCACTGGCACAGAGCTCCGAAGAGTCGGAAAGTTTGCTAATGTCCTGGCCAGAAATTTCCACAATGTGGGAATTCCCGAAAAAGGAGCTCGACGGCAGCAGCAGCAGGAAAAACAGCAGACAAAAGTGCATAACTAACTAAACATGATGGCATTACACTCGGCTGTACTCTTGACACTTGGCACAATTGGAAATTGGTCATGCATGGCTGGCACGGGACCACAGGGCCCAGGACAAAACAGGACACACAAGTCAGAATCAGAATCAGAACTAGACTGTGACTCAGCTCGCTTCGGGGGTGTAGAAAAGTGTAGGAAAAAAGACAAAGCAATTTTCCTGCCTGTCTGATTAGTGAAAACACAGAGGGGGGAGTAATTTTACAAAAACAAAAATATGTAAACATTTGTTACAAATATTTTTTTAAATAAAATGATTTTTTGATTTTTTTTTTCAAATTGCTTTTAATTCATTTCTTGTTCATAATTATTTTTGATATTTTTTAAACAGTGACAGACGGCAACAGCAGCAGCAGTAGCAGCTGGGTGCACTCCGATAATGACGATGCCACCTATTTCATGCTGCAAATGCATCCAGATCTTGCCGATCCCACCGAGCAACTGGGCATGGAGATTGAACAGGATGCCAATGAAACTGTGACCGACATCCGGCAGAGATTCGGCGAGGATTCACTGGTCAGGGCCAATATCAATCTCACGGATTTGGATGAACTCGATTTGAGATGCGGCGGCCTGGTGCGACGCACAAATATCTCTAATTTGAGTTCGGCAACTGGAAAATGTATGATCCAAAGGTGCACCTTCACCATGAATGCACCTGAAATTTGTCCACCGGATTACAAGGAGACCGATGAGATTATATTCTGGGTTTACTTTTTGCTAAGGTGAGTCAATAATGAAAATGATTATTATTATTATTATTATATTATTTCCTCCTTTATTCTCATTAACAATTTTCTCTTCCGATTCGTAACCAGATTTTTGGCCACCACCATGCTGTCAGCAGGAGTCACCATCATGGATCCCATTGCCCTGACAATGATTGAGAAGTATGGCGGCGATTTTGGTCGCGAACGTTTGTTCTCCAGCATTGGCATGGCCATATTCTCACCGATAACTGGCATTATGATTGATTATTCCTCGCGGGGACTGGGCTATACGGATTACTCGGCTGCCTTTTACACGTACGATGTCCTGCTGGTAATATCCACCATGTCGGTGCTGATGATGCCGCTTGGCGAGAAATTGCCAGCGGATAATGTGTTCCGAGATCTGTGGAATTTGTTGAAAATGCCACATGTTATTGCCTTTATAATATTCCTGTTTGTCCTGGGCAATTTCTGGGGCTTCATTGAGAGTTTCCTGTTTTTGTATCTCAAGGAGCTGGGAGCTCCTAATTATTTGCTGGGTGAGCTAATAATTATTTTTCTTATTTGAGAAGAGTAAGACAAAGTGCTTGTTTTTTTCCTAATGTTTCTTTTTTGTTTATTTATGCCTAATTTTATTGATCAGGAATCACCATTACCGTGGGCACAGTGAGCAGCATTCCCTTCCTTTACGGGGCGGAGAAAATCACACGGATCTTTGGCCACGTTAATTTGATTATCATCGCGTTCTTCTCTCATGCCGGACGCCTGGTGGGCTACTCCTTCATCGAGTGAGTGCGAATAATGCTGGTCACATGTCGGCCTAATGCAATGCCAAATTGAATTCCCTTTCTTTTTTCCCCTCTAAAGGAATGCCTGGTGGTGTTTTCCGTTCGAAGCCATGGAGTCGTTATCCTGCCATCTGATGTGGGTGGCAGCGGCGACCTACTGCTCGATATTGGCCCCAAAAAGTTTGCTGGCCACCCTGATTGGTGTCCTGGGCATGGCCCATTTCAGTTTGGGTAAGTGTGTGAGTCTGTTTACACGGAGATAGGAAAGGCATTTAGTAAATATTAGTTTTACAATGTCTACTATATTTTTATTGAACTTTAAACATGAGTAAACATTATTAAGAATATAAATTAAAAAAATATCCTTTAAAAATTCCTTAGAGCTTGCAACTTAATTTTAATTTAACTTCTGGAATATAGTTTATAGTTTATAGTTGTTTGCCTTTCTCCCAGTGTGTATTTTCCTAATGAGGCACTTTACGTACGTATATGTAATCACATTTGGTTTGTCTCCAATTTAAGGCCGAGGCAGTGGTAGTTTTACTGGAGGACTCCTTATTGGTCAGTTTGGCACTCGAGATGCTTTCCGCTACATGGGTCTGCTGGCTGTGGTCGGTGGCATTGCCTACGGGCTCCTTCATCTGATTTGGCTGCGCAAATTCGATCACACGACGGAGGAGTCCGAGGAGGAGGTGGAGGCCGTTGAGGCTGGCGAAACGGAGAAGCTCACAGAGCCAGCCACTAAGGAGCAGGGCACTTCCATGTCCTTGGAGCGACTCAGTCTGATGATTAAGTACAATCAGATTGGCAGTCTGTCATCGCTGCCCAGGGGATCGCGGGTGAGTTATGATTAACCAAGATACACCACACTATATTTTATAATTTATTTGAATATTTTAAGGTTTCAACTGCTAAAAATAGCTATTAACTTAATTAACTTAAATAAATCTTTATATTTCTTTGATTTTCTATTGAGATATTTCGATTTATTAATGATTTCAAGCCTAATCCTTTACGTATTCAATTTAGAATTCACTTATCCTTCGGCCATCTGTCACCGCTTTATCTTGCCATTATTTTTGTTAATGATCTTTCAAAGCACGATTTTAAATTGATTTTTTTTCTCCCCCCCCCCCCCAGGCCGATATCCATGACCATCTGTCGGTGCGTCGCAGCAGCTATAATGTGGAGTCGTTGCGGGGTGTGCCCCGCCATGGCAACATCGGCAGCGCCTCGAAAGTTGATATCCTGCGCTCGGCACTGGAGATTAATCACAAGTCCTCGAACAATTCGATGCTGAGCAAGGCCGATAACAAGACGTCGAATCAATCACTGGGTCGCAATCGGGCCGACAGTGCCCCGAAATTGAATCACAGCAATCTGAAGAACATCTCCCAGCCAGCCCTCGAGGGCGTCGTCCTGGAGGTGAGTCCTGGCCCAAAAACCAAATAAAAATTAAATCCCCCCCTTTATTTTTTTGTTATTTCACTTGTCCCTTCAGTGCGAATGGTTGTGCGTACGTTTGTATCCCGCTGATTGCTGTCAATTGTTTTGATTTCTGCCATTTCATGGCGATTTTTTTAGCTGCTCTCGTTCTCGTTCTCGTTCTCGGTCTCCGCCATCGTGTTTGGTTTTTAAATACCCAACATCTGTTGCCACAATAACTTTTTAGCATGCTGCTGCCGCCGCGTGTCCTTTGTCCCCAGCAGTATCCTGTCTGTCTCTGGGCTTTGCCTTGACAACCGGATGCCGGGCCCAACTGCATCCGCCTCGGGCACTACTCGTTCTACATACACTCGAGGAAAATAGTCTTTCAAAATCAAAGGAATACAAAGAGTTTACAAATTTTATGTCAAATAATGTATGGCCTTTCCCTTACAATTTATGTATATATCAACTTTGATACATTTTTTATTTATTTTGATAGTTGGTATAATATTTTCTTCGAGTGTTCCCCGTTAGATGGGGGGGTTTGGGGCTTTGAAGAGGCGGTTGTTTTGTGTGTTTGGCATTTGGTTGCCTTTGTCGAGCGGTCGTTTCTTTTGATGCCGCTCCAATGGATTCGATTTCTCTCTGGCTTCTCCAATGCTGCTCTATTCCTGCTGCCATCCAGCTCGAATTGGAGAGGAGTTTATTGGTTTTTGTTTTCAAGACAACCATATGCGCCGCTGGCCGCCGGCGACCGTTTTTGCCAATTTAGAGCCCGAACCGACTAAGAGGAACAGTCGAAAAATACAAAAAGCTGTTCAAAGGTTGAAGAATTGCATTTGAAAGCTGATTTCAAGAGGCTATTAAGGACATATCAAAGGAAGAAACATTTTGGGACTTTAATCAATCCAGAAAGTGTTTTAAATGTTTTGTATATAAATTGAAAGATAATTAATAAACTTTTTAAATCTCTATTGAAACTGACTTGAAGGTTAGGTTATTATTAATTATTTTTCAGATTTCAAAACACTATAAATTTTATATTTGTTTTTAATTCCTTTATATAACTTCCTAAAATAAATTATTTTTTATCCCTATAATATCATATCATAACTTCAACTTACACAACAACTTGAAACAGCAATTGCCAGAGAGCAGACATTTTTATTCGAGATATCCTTTAATTAAAAACTTTCGATGATATATGGCTAGTAATTGATTATCGCATACTCCTCTTCCCTCTTCCCTCTCCAGCTCCCCATCCTGCTGCACTCCCCTGTTTGTCAAAGTTAATTTCGTAATTAATTTCCAATGCTTTGAAGCGAGGCTTTTATGGCAACTAGGCAACCGTAATTCAATAAATCAAATGTGGCTGCAGCCACCAGAGAGTCGGTGTTGGGGGTAAAAACAACAACAAATTAATGAATTTATGAACAAGACCAAGTTTCGCCTTGCCATTTGCTCTTTTGCTTTTTGCTTTTTGCTTTTTGCGAAAACATTCTGATTCGAAACAGACCAAACTGACAGTTTGCCTCCACACATCGCCGAGCAACGAAATAAAATAAAACAAAGCCAAGAGACCCCAGAAATCCAAGAGTTCACTATAGTATTTTGTTTAGTTTTGTTTTGTTTTTAGTCAAAAAAGTGGGCGGTAAGGGGGCGTGACTGCCACATAGGGAGTTGCTACACTTGGGAAAAAGTAGTTTAAATTAGTACAGATTTGTTAAAGGTAAATGGTGTATGCCCGAGGGTTTATCAAAATATTTGGAAAAGTACTTAAGTTAGGAAATATTTTTAATTTTTTTAGTACACTTCAAAAAACGAACTGTTTGAATAACAACCTACTTAATATTTTTATAAAATATTTAGTTTTTTATTAGACAACACAAAATGAAAACATAAATAATTATAATTGAATTTCCTTGCGTTTTTCTAGAGTCTTTGTTTATTTTTAGAAGATAATTGTTTTATGTTGTTATAGGTATTACCAAAAGTATTTTGAATTGTAAAGGGAAATATTTATAATTAAATTTAAAATCTAATTTGCTATTCTGTTTAATTTTCTCCCAAGTGTAAGTCGTATCGGTTGCAAATTGCAGGCCAGTCGTCCTACAAGCAGAACCGAGAAACTTCGCTTTGTGCAAAATAAATTTGGCCAAAAAACCAGCGAGAGGAGAGAGCTTTCTATTCGATATTCGTACGTTTCGAGGGTGTATGTGTGTTTATGTGTGTGTCTGTGCAGCTGTATGAGTGCATCTCCCCTTACTATATGTGCGGATAATATATGCTATAGCCAAAAATGCCATTCGCATACAAACAGGGCGTGGAATCAACATTTTTTCCCAGCCGCATGAAAAAGTATCCAAGTGGTTTGTTAACTTCAATACCCGCTGTGGATTTATCCGTAATACCCAGCTCCATGTTAATGGTAATGTACAAGAACCCATAAAAAAATAAAAGTAAAAACAAAAAAGGAAAAAATAAAAATACAAAAATAGTGCAAATAAAATGGAATTGAACTGCATGAAACTACGAATTACCCTTTGTTGGATATTAAAAGTAAAAAAAGAAAATAAAATTCAAATTAATTTGTAATTTATTGGTTAAATCAAATATTAGTTCCTTTATAAGTTGTATTGATTTTATTAAATATAAATAAAATACCTAAATGGACAAAAATAATGGAGTAATGTATAATTTTAATAAGTTCACTATTAATATTTATAATTATTAATTATCTCTTAATAATAATTGAATTGAATAACAAACCTTTTGTCCTAATCGTTGTGATCCATCTGCAAAGGGTAATTCGGCACACAAACATATGTAACTGCGACTGCATGGCTTGGCATGTCCTGAGTCCTCTTGGTTTTGCTTGTCCTTTGCTGCAAGCGCCCGAAAGCATGCAGCACTGAATGCGAATAAACAGAGGCCAGAGCTGCTGTGGCAAAAGCGAACTGAGGCAAGAGCGTCATCCATCCGCCAAGATATTGCACCAATGCACTGACACAAATATTTTTTTATATTATTGAATAGTAAAACATTTTAGAATTTATTATAGAAAAATGTTTCCTATATTAAGAAGAGGTATTAACAGGTTTTAATATGGCTTTTTGTAGTGATACAAGATACTTCTAGGAATTAATAAATTATATATAAATTATATTTTTTTACGAGCCATTATTAAATTACCAGTATTTTCAATATATTTTGAATAAAACTATTTAGCATCCCCTTATGAAAATAATTTTTTTTTTAACGCAAACTATACTTTCTTCTTGTGTAAAGCTGCTGAAAAATGCAATGGCATGTACACAGCTCCCATTGCTGCAGCTCTTATTGTTTTTTCCTTTTTTTCCTCTTTTTTGGACGGTGTAGGGGGTAGGGTAGGGGTGTTGCTGGCAGGACGAGAAGGAGTTTCGGGCGTCGCAGTTTGCCAAGCCATCCGGGCATTAAGTTATTTCGTTGAATTAAAGCCCGCACTTGCGCCATTTGACTTTTGGGCATCACTTGTTTGTTTTCATGTGCAAAACCCACAAAAACCCCGCCCCCTGGCCACCATTGCCCCCTTTGAGCCTCCTAAAGCTTGAAGCTCTTCGTGCTGAACGCTTAGTTGAGTTTAGTTTAATTTTGCACACTCGTCGAGCAATTTGAGCTTGGTTGCTCACATCACCTCACAACCTCACATCCTCACATCCCATTTTGCATTTTTATTTTTTATTGCTGCTGATGCTGTTGTTGTGTTGCCCACTCTTAAAGTTTGGTAAAGTGTGGGGCAGCTTGAAAAATGTCCTTTTTTCTATTGTTATGTGCTTTTTTCGTCGGCTTTGATTTTGTTTACGTTTTACGCCAAATGATTTGTTGTTGAACTTAATACAAGTTGACAAAAAGGAATAACAATGGCAGCTGTTGCAAAAAGCAACAATGTTTGTTTTTCCAAATGCGGTGGATGGGGGTTTAACTGAGGTTGTATGTGTGTGTGTGGGTGTTGGTGGGTGGGTGGGTGGTGTGTGTAGTGGGTGAAAAGAACAACAAGGCAGGGAATAAACAAACAAGCCGAAGCATAGCAAAGGACAGCGTCTGTTCGAATGTGGCAAATGATTTGAAACTTTTCAATGGCAGTGGCCAAAATGCAAAGAAAAACTATACAAGTTTGCATATGGAAATTTTTTAAATAGGTTTTAAAAGGGGTTAAGCCATATTTATAAAAGAATACTTTGCTGCCATCTCTATTTTTTATGGATCCTTTTGAAAATATAATAAAGAAAGGTTTCAAAACACATTTGTTAATAAAAAATTAATTAATTCGAGTATTTCCCTAAATCAAAACTAAAGTTCTCAAATCATAATTATTCTATATGCAATTTCCAAATTTAAAATGAATTTTCCACCACTTTTGTGCCACTACTCCTGGCAACACAATAGCAAGAGTCCCAATCGTATTCTCAATATTTTTCCATTGCCAAGGCACGTCTCCTCTGTGTGTGTGTGTGTGTGTGTGTGTGTATGTTTTCTTGTTTGAATGTACTTTTCTGTGTGAATGTTGACATTCACATATGTACATTTGTATGTTCCAACTTCCTTCTACGATTTCCTGTTTGTTCTGCCCTTCCCTAGATATGCTCCTCGATAGATTTTTCTTTTTCCTTTCCTTTTTTTGTGTTGTGCTGGTATTATTTTTATTTCCTTTGCCATGAAAGCGATTTATCGATGTGTGAGAGGATGGACTGCTCCCCGAAAAATAGAAATATTTATGGGGAATGATCGCAAAATGAATGCCACGTAATTCGATGCTGCTGGCAACATTTGTCATTGTTGATTTTGGCCAGAAAACGACTTTATAGCGCGCTCTATAAGCTCGTCTATCGAGGCCAATAACTTCTTCAACATAACGCACAAAAAGTGAACGCGAAATTGCGCGTAAGTAATGCCCATTGTAAGCGGTTTCAAAGGACATACGGGCAAGGGGCAAAAGGAGGGTAAGGAGCAGTAAAAAAAAATGTATATAGTATATGTATAGAAGGAACAACTCGAAGCCAAACAAAGGAATGGAAACAAAAGCAGCACAAAATGAACTGAGCAGGAACATTATAGAAATTCATGCCCCTTCTTTCTCTTAGTACACAAAGGAAAATTATTTATATATTGAAAGTTGTTGTTTAAAATATTGTTTTGCATTTTTTAGTTAGGAAATAAAATGCCAGTAATTCAATATTTAAAATAAAAACGATAAAGCTGCTTGATAAAATAATAGAAAATATTTTAATAACAATTAAAGATATTCTTAGAATAATTTCAAATTATTGTTTTAGCAAGTTCATTTTTTCTGTGTGTATTACAATTTAAATTAATTATGTAAAGAAAACAGAAGTTAGGTCATAATACCTGAGAATTCAATGGTAAATTAATACTATTTTGGCCTTATTTCTAGGTTTTCTTTTCCAATATCTCTCTCAAACATTGTTTCAGACTTTGTAATCGTTTTTAAAACCTTTATAGAATTTATATTGTTTAAGAAATGATTTTAATTAGGTCTTAGTCTTGTATTATTATTTTTTTTTTTACTGTACCTCTCTATTTTCCTTTGAGTCTCCTCCTTCCACCCTCTCAACCACACATGGCACTTAAGATGCGCACTTGCTTGTGAGTGTGGGTTTGTTGGAAAACTTTTGTGCATTCAACTGCAAGGACGGTGCCTTTTCCACCACTCTGCCCCCCCCGTTTTTAACACACAGCACACCAAAACACTTTTTTAATAAAAAGCCAAACAAGGAGAAAACTACGTTCGATGCATGGCGAATTATCCGAAAAGTTTGATGACGCGGAAATGCCTTTCGACAATGCACCAACAAAATGGAAAATATTAAAAACAAGAAGAGAGAAAAAAAAAAAAAACTGAGGCAACTCCAACTGGCTTTGGGTGCAACTGCAAACTGCAAACTGCAAACTGCAGTTTATTCGTTTATTTGTGCATATTTGGGAGCCGAGGCGAACTCAGGCGGAATGCTTATGAAATGCAGCACATTGAGATCTGAGATGGGAAAGCAGAAAACATCATTTGAAATTCGAATTGAGAGCAGAGTTGAAGACCATGAAAGTGGGGTCTCATAGGAGACATTATGAAGAATAATTAAGGAGAAAATAATATTGTATGTTTAAAATGTGTTCTAGAAAAATAATAATGAGAAAGAGTTTTTGAATGCTAAAGATAGAGCTAATGATATTTTTAGAAGGGTTTCTCCGTAATTATTTGGGTTTTTATTTAGATTTAATAATTAAATAGCTTATATCCCAAATGAAGTCAAAGGAATTTCTGAAATTGTATAAATCTTTATGCCCAAATCCACATTTTCATAAACCAATTTTTACCGGAATTTTAATGAAGGAATTATATAAATGGAAATGTGTATGGTTGTAAACTAAAATATTCTTATCCAATTAATTAAATGGCTAAGCTGCAGGCAGCTTAAATCTTTACAATCTCCATTACCCAGCATAATTCACAGACACCAAAAACACATGCAAAACCCTATGGCAACCAACGATCCCAGTGCATCTGCAACTTCATTAAATATAATTTATCGTCCACTTAAATTTCATGTTCGAACTCAAATTAGCCTGCATGTTGATTATCCTTGGCCGTATTTGCATGAAAATCCATGGGGAGTGCAAAGGGAAAAACTAATAACAAGTTGAGTGTGTAAATTGTAAATCTATACACTGTGCAACACGGTTGCGGCCACAATTCGGGTAGCTTTTTCTACCGTTTACCTTTTTTTTTTTAGTTTTTATTTTTATTATGCATGAAATTGGTTGGTTAATTTGTATGCTCGTTATGGAATTGGTTTTTGCATGCATTTTACCTTTTTAATTGCTAATTGCATGTGTGCAAAGGCGGAATAATAAAGCGAGTGGAAGGAAGTGTGTGTGCAATCGAGTAAACTGCTTGAATATACAGTAGAACTTTGATAAATCATTATAAAATAATTCTAAAAAAATAAAGTATATGATATTTAAGATATTTACTTCCCAAGAAGGACTAAAATATATGTTTATTTAGCATATTTATCGAAATTATCGATTAATTGTTTCGATTAACATTTTAAACTTAAGAGTATATATACTGATCAGATTACAGATGACTCATTCAAGGCATTGCCAGTTTGTTCTAAAATTATAATATCTTACAAAAAAGAAAATTAATTAAAGTTCGACTGTTTTATTTTATAATTTAATAACAACATTTATCCTAATTATTTAGCATTTGGCATGACAATATAATAAATATTATTACCAAAAAAAATTACTCACTTACCTGCTTTTTTCTATTTTCATTTATTTTCTTAACAATCCTTAGGATCAGGAGGGTCGCAAGGTCATTCCTGAGGAGACGGAGCTGCACACCTCAAAGACCACCGTAAATTCGGGGGAGGAAAAGACAGAGCCGCCTCAGCAGCCGCAACAGCAGCAACCACAATCGAATGGAAATGGGAAAAGTCCGCCACAGCAACAGCCACAGCCACAACAGCAACAGCAACAGCAGCAGGATGAGGAAAAATCGGATGCCACTTGAATGGCGGCTGCCAGTCCAATTCTCTGACCAGCCCCACACGGCGTATGAGTGATATTAATAAACCAAAACCGAAGGCAACTGCGGGGAAACGAGTGAAGAGAACAAAAACCCAAACAGAAAGGAAATGATAAATGAAAAACTATTGTTTAGTTGTACATGTGTGTGTTATGTTATATAAATGTATATGTTTATGTATAAATTATGCAAAACAAAAAAAAAGAACGGGAACAAACTGAATAAACCAAAATTGTTGAGAACGAAAATCAAACAAGATTCCTGGTAATTGTTTTCCCATTCAAATTCAATTCAAACTCTTTCATGTTTCGCTGGATTTTCCACTTTTATTTATTTTGCTGATTGGCTTAAAAATTAAATTGTAATTGCCCAAAACGCCAAGTGTTTTGCCATAGGTTACTCATTTCACGCAATGAATAAAAATGTTGTTTAGTTTTATTTTCATTTTCATTTTCATTTTCATTACATTACTGTCATGTTCTCTCTGCTCTCTGTTCTGTTCTGTCTGTTTTCATGGTTTTTCCTTAGGCTACGGCTTTTCATTAATTTTATATTATTGGTTTTCCATTTGGCTTTTGTTTTGGTTTGCCTCAGTTTATCGTTATTAATTACTTAATATAGCATTTTAATTACAAACCCATCATTCTCTGCATACCAAATTGCACGAATATTATTTATTGATGCAAAAATGAATGCATCAAGCTATATCAGAATTTTCGTCTCAATTTATTTCACTTTACTTTCTTCTTCTTCTCCTTTTTAATTTAAATTTTTATTTAAATCATTATTATTGGGAGCATCTCTTTGCCATTTTGATCAGCATTAATGTTTGCATATCAACAGCAATATGCTAAATGTGGCCAGCATACACACAGGGAGACACACACCACACACGCAATCGTTTACGGAAATGATTTCAAAATAAATATTATTTATGCACAAAAAACATATTAACTTTTGTGGCTACAATTTTAATTTATGCTAATTATTTTTCACTAACAACTTTCGACTGCGGTCGTCGAACACACACACAAATACATATGATACACCTCACATAACAATAATCTCTGATAGCTGTCCCAGGCCAAATTCAATTTAAATAACCCATTCCCCCTCACAATTTATTAGTATGGCAAAATTAATTAAAACTAAACCAAATAGAATTTCCAGAAATTAGTTGATATATGTAAACCCAACATTGAAAAGGAAATTGATTTCACAGTAGAATTCTTGGCATTCTCGCTGATGCTGCTGTTGATTTGTTTTATTGTTATTTAACTAATTGCAAACATTTGCAAATGAAATTTATTTTCGCTTATTATTCATTAGAAGCACTCGATATATGGAGTAAACATTACAATTAGACCCAGCACGCCTGGCTGCCTTGATAAACAAGAAGAACTCTATCTAATTAAATTTATTGAGAAACCTTTCTGCCGCAGGGCAAGAAAGTCATTTAATCTCTTTGAAATGTCCATATGCAAATGGCCCATCCATAAAGTTCACTAGGACTGGGCCATTTGCATAACAAATTTATGAGGGATTTTATGGCAACAATTAGCTCAGAGCCCAGAGCCCAGAGCCCAGAGCCCTATCTGCTTCTGCATTCCACATGAGATGGCAAACATTGAATTGAAGTATAGCAGAGAACGAGTCTAGTGCAAAATTCAAACGATAAACTTATGCGGACAGGACAACTGGAGCAGGTTTTGTGCAAGCCCATTAAACATTTACATAATTCCAGATTATCTCTTCCTGGGCCCTGCGCCCTTCGTGAGTGTTTTATAATCAAACATTATCATATCTGTGTCCATGTGTCCGTTTGCCCGTGTGTGTGCTTAGCCAAAATAAACCTGGATAAACAAGTTTGCTAAGCCTATTTATGCCAGAGATACATACATACATAAATGTATTAATCATAAATATTTGTGCTTGCATTATTAGCCGGAATCATAATCGTAAAGTTAGTTCTCCCCTCGCACATATGTATGGCTTTTTAGTTTATTATTATCGAATACTGTTCAATATTTGGAATATTCAACGAGTAGCATCAAAGATAATTACACAATCCCCAAGGACCAAGGACCAAGGACGACCCCCCAAGCCCAAGACATTCCCTCACTCCTGATTCCTGTTTGGGGTGAATTTGACTAGCCATCCGCCATTGCTGTCCAAGTCTCACTGTATCAACGGCGAGTGCTGTGAATTCTCACTGAAGTCCACCGTGTAGTACATATCGTTCTCCAGGTTCATGGCCAGATGTCGCTGGAAAGGTCGCTCCTGCAGCTGGCCACCCAGCGTGGTCTGCGTTTGTGGTTGTCCCGGCAGATGCCGCGTCGAACCATTGCCCCTGGGTCCACCCGTGGGTGCCACATTAGAGGTGCCACTCGCAGTGGCTGCGGCAGCGGCGGCGGCGGCGGCGGCGGAAGCGGAAGCGGCACCTTTGCCACTTAGCCAGTGCTTATTGAGTTTGCCCTGCATTTTGGGGCGGCGACTGAAGCCCAGAATGGGTATAAACGAGGTGGAACGTGTCGAGAATTTCCGATACGTCTGATTGACCTTGCAGTGACAAATGGTGACCTGGAAGGAAAGAGAAATGGAGGAGATATTTTTTGGGGCTAAGTAAATGGTTATGGATTGGCTTGTATTTGGCAGAAGTAAAGGTAATGGGAGGGAGAGGTTAATTGAGTGCTGCTGAGAATCTGTATCTTTAAGATTACTATAAAAATGTCTTCTAACTATTCCGAAACTTTAAAATTTTCCACCATAAATAACCCCCACTAAAGCCTTCAATATTAACCTGTCCTTTATAGGTTCTGCATCAATTTAACCAGCCAAGTGAAAGGCTCTGGGCTTCCAATAAATTGCCTCGAACTCTTGCCTCTCCACTTGAAGCAACTCACATACACATTGTGAAGTCGAAGTCCTGAGAACAGGACTACCAATTGTATAAATTTGCATCTGCTTTAAGCTTTAAGCCCACTGGTCCAGGCGATTGGTAACTTTTGGGTTAAAGCCTCCGCTCTGCAGCTCAATTCAGTTGCTCGACCACTTTCCCGACACCGAAATGAATATGCAATGCCATTTCGCGTGCTCACTTTGCATAACCGCAAAGTACAATTTCCCCCTGAATGCTGGTCATGTTGCTGGGACCTTGTGCTCCAAACTCTCTGGGTTTTTGCGGGAGTCAAAAGGGAGAGAGAGGGGAAAAGCTGGATACTTACCACAACGGCAACGATGAAAATGGCGGCTGCCAGGACTCCGGCCGCAAAATATGCATTATGCAATTCAATGGGACTCTTAAGCACAACCGATGAACCAAAAGTTTTGTCATTAAAATTTCTAGCGTTCGCATCGTCCACAATAAATTCGCTGGAGCTAACGACAGTCTCCACCACAAACTCATCTGAAAAACGGGGCCGGATAAGGTCCCGGGAAAAGCGACAAAAAAAGTTAGATAGCCACCGAGGGAAACATATTTTTTTTTTTTCAGCGGCCAGCCCTAATCAAGTTAATGACTTTTGGGGAACCGCGAGGACAGAGAGACTTACCTTCGCACATGGTGCCCGTGTAGCCAGGACGACAGGCGCAGTAGAAGCTATCGCCGCTGGACCAACAAGTGCCGCCATGGGTGCAGGGATTCACATTGCATTGCTGGAAGTACTGAGAGTAATCAATGCATTGGTGGTGGATAAATAAAGATACTAACAATTAATTGTATGTTTTTAAAAAATTCCAAAACAAATTATAAAATCATGTAAAAGTTTAGGGTTACAACTATAGCTGCTGTAGTCATTTTTATATTCCCATATTCTGGCTCGCTATCATCTAACCTCAAGCAAACCCTACAATTACCGTAGAGGAGCTGCCGGAGCTGCAGCCTCCATTCTTCCCATTTCTGTGTGTGTGTGCCTGGCATGTAAAATGTAATTAATTTCGCTGCCTTCCCCAACAGGAGCCACGAGCCACTACTTGCTGGCAGCCGCAAATTCTAGCCGTGGTTTCCTCCTGCCACGCCTTACACCTCCCACTTCCCACCTCCCACTTCCCACCACCTCTCCACAAAGCATAATGACAGTGTTCCGGGGATCTCGGGTCCTTGGAGCCATCGCGGTTAGTCAGCGTGTCCATCATTTTCACAAAGCTTTAATTATGGCGCCTTGACGCTTAATTTATGTACATTTTGTTAAGTTTTATTTTAGCACCACACAAATTATCAAGTCCATTGGGCGTTTATTAAATTCTTTTCGAGTTAGTTCGCCCCTCAAAGAAAAGTTAACTCAATTTATGAAGCAAGTTGGCAAAGAGCCCTGAATGGAAATTGATATTTGCAAGGCTAAACAGGAGCAGAATATTAAATGAAATATGTATTTTAATAAGAAACTGAACAGGATCCTAAAAGGAACTATTCATTAAAAGTTGATCCAAGAGAAACGGATATTATTTTCTCAATATTATTGACTTTCATTTTGAATTAGTTCCAAGCCTTGAATATAAATTGATTTGCCAGGATAAACAGGGCAAGGCATATCATATCATTCGATAAAAAAAAAAAAACCACACAAAACAATTCATTAAACCCATCCAGTAGGAGTCGTAAATCAGCTTAAAAATGCAAAAACAACCGCACACAAAACAATTGTGTATGAAATTGTGCAGCAGCAACAAGATTGCCTACAATTATGCCACTGCCACTGCCGCTGCACAGTAGGCCAACAATTTGTGGCTATTTGCTGGCCTTTTTTGCCAACAGAACAGCAACAGCAAGGTCTTGCCTGAAAAGCGGCGAAGGCCCAGGCTCAAAACCAGAAACTCAAACCAGAAACTCAAACTGCATAAATCATGACTTACCGTTCGTGGCATTTGATTACAATCCGGTCCGTTGCGACCTCCGGGGCATTCGCAGCTGAAATCATTTCCATGATCAATACAGCGGTGTCCTTCGGGGCAAGGCTTGTTGGCGCAGAAATCAACCTACAGAGCAGCAGGGAGAGAGGAGAGAGAAGAGAGAGAGGAGATGATAAAAAAAATCGGCACAAATCAAAGCATATTGTGGCTGAGTCGAGATAGAAATGGAGGGTGGAGTATAGGAGCTTCGCTGAAACTTCATTACGTATTCAAAAATGTATTTTCCCAGCATTCGCATCTGAAGGATACATCTAGCCCACACCACGTACACATACACATACACATACACATATGTGGAATCCCATTTCCTATGCCTGTGTGCGAGTCCTTGCTGTGAGCAAATTAAATCAATACCGTTCAAGTTCCGCAGACAACTGGCGTGCGGCTGGGGTCCTTCGACTTTCACACACCGGGGAATTGTCGCGGGATTTGTTTTCAATACAAAATATTGATTATCTCGGGGAATCGTGAATCAACTAATGGGCACTCTAGGGGAACGTCATAGGTTGGGGGATTTGCATGTTAAGATTTCGCACCTCAGGGTTGTATTTTAAATGCTTAAAGAGCCTGAAGAAAAACTATGTTTATCATCAACACATAGAACACCATTTTATGGATAAATTTGTTCACATAAATCTTTTATATCCCGCTTTTTTGTTAAGGTATTTCCTTTCTCGGTTTGTCCACAAAAAACAAAAATGATTTTATATCTATTTGACCATTGTGTTCACTCACCTTAATTTGGCAACGATTGCCGCTGTAGCCCTTCGTGCAGCGACACTCGTAGCTGCCAATGTGATCGATGCACTCGCCGCCATTCTGACACGGATTCGATTCGCATTCATTATACTCGAAGTTGCACAGCTCCCCGGCGAATCCTGCGAGACAGAAGTCCGGTGGCAAGCAGGGGGAAAGAGGTGAAGTAATGTAAATGTGCAAAGTAAATGAAATGGAAATTTCAATGGAGACAGCGCCCTGTCTCGACTTTCCCCAAAAAAATTGCCCTCGTCTCTGTCTCAGCGAACTTTATGTACATTTACTTTCATTGTGATTGAGTGCGATTTATGCAAATTGTGTTTGTGCCAATGAAATAATTTATGAGCTTCAGTGTAGATTTTTGATTTGCACAGATTTCAATTCAATTGCGAAAGCGCAATTTGATTGCCTTAAAGTACGTGGATTTCGTAGAAAAATTACCGAAACCAGTAAAAATATACTTCTACGTGCTAAGCATGAAAAATCGATATAGATTAAGATTTCATTGAATTGAGTTTAATACAGAAAGTAAATTTAAAAGGAATAAATTAGATTTCTTAATCAGAATTTTGTTTTATAAAGGAAATAAGCTATAAAGACTTTTATTAATATGTACAGAAAGCATATTTAATTCCCTTTAAAGTTATGAATAAAAATGTATCTATTAAATTGTTTGAAAGTCAATATTAAATGTGAATTAAATCGTATATTTTTTCTGATAATTCCTTTCATCAGATTTATATAAAATTGAAATATCCACAAACTTTTAAAGCAATTCACCTCTGCCAAAATTGGAAAATTGCCTCTCTCTCTCTCTCTCAATATATAATAGATCCCAGCAAAGCCAACAATCATTGTGTGAAATTTTCACGATGATAACTCACAAAATATTGGCATTATGGGAGCGATTTTGCCAGCGAGTCAACAAAAGAACGTTGGCAATTTGCGTTTATTTGGCTGGAACTGTTGCCACATTTACTCACCTGGCTGGCAGAAGCAACGGAAACCGTCCTCCTGGTCCACGCAGATGCCGTGAACACACGGCGAGGACTCGCATTCGTTCAGGCTGTGCTGGCAGAGAGGTCCTGTGAAGCCGGGCGTACAATCGCAACTGCAGGCGGCGGGTTAATACGGCAGGGAGATGGCGAAAAAAAAGAGGGAGAGAAAAGAAAAAAAGAGGAAGGACATAGAGAAATGGGGAATTTTTGAACATGCGACAAAAGTCAACATTTATGAGCAAACACAGACGGCGACGGCTAGACAGAACCGCAAAACAATGGTCACGATAATTGAATGAAAGCTGCTACTGCTACCACACCGCAGCTCCTGGTCCCCAGGGGCTAGCAGGGAATGTGTGTACTCTGCACTCGAAAAAAGAATTGTAATCAAATATGTGGAAAATCAGCAAAGGATGCTGTAGTAGCATATTCGTAAAAGGGGTTAAAAGCTTTGGTTAAATGTGGTTTAAATAGTTGGAAAATATTTTATCCTTAAATAATTCTCATATTCTCTCAGAGTGTCTGTAAGCTAGCGCCATCTGATTCCTTTTGCTTCTTGTCTTTGTTGCCTTTGTTATTTGCCTTTGACTCACCGAAAGTGCGTAGAGTTGCCCACACAGCTGCCTCCGTTCATGCACTCGGCGGGATTGCAGGGATCCGACTCATATTGACAGTTCTTGCCCGCATATCCTGCAGGAATAGAGATGATGGAATACAAGGCATATTAATGGCATGTTATCGACGGCAGCCACTACTAATGAGGCTGTAAGCTAATGACCTTACCGTACGGACATAGGCACTGGTAGGAGTTGCCCTCGTGGCCCTGCGAGAGGTCCACGCAGATGCCGTTGTTAGTGCAAGGACTCGGGTTGCAGGCATCGATCTCCTCGCAGTGTGGTCCAGCAAATCCGCTGCAGCACTGGCACTCGTACTCCTCCATCCCAGAGTCCGAGTAGCAGACACCCTTGCCGGAACAATCGGCATTCTCGCCGCAGTTGTCGGTTTTCGTGGTCACCTTCAGGCGAACACACTGGGCTCCCCACAGCTCGGACACCACTGCGGCACAGAGATGGCAACAAAAGGGGATGTGGATAAAATGGGGGTTTGTATTAATTAAGGCTACAGGCAAGGCCGCAAAATACAAAAAAAAAAAAAATACTTAATAGGCCGAACGGGAACCACAAATAGGGAAAGCAAAAAATGGCTCCCTAAAGGCGTTGTCCAATGACAAGAGATGCCTTGCCCATGGGAAAGATGAAGATGGAATACCCTAACGCGGGGAGACTCATTGGTAATCCCATCGGCAGGTGTTGATAGCTGCTGAGGGAACATTTTGGTAGCAAAAACGATGCTCTCTCTCGGGATAAGGTTTTAGGGAAAAAAATTGAAGGAACATTAAATAAAGAAAAATATTTTTAGAGAAATAGTTGGAGGAATAACCAAGAAAGAAAAATATTTTTTAAACTATCAAGCATTTAATTGTTATTTACTTTTTAATACAAGTTCCAAAATAGTGAATTTTTTCCGATAATTTGATTTTAAAATATACTTTTATAGCGTAGCACCTTAACTTACAAATTTGCAAAAATAAAATGATGTAAATATGATGTAAATTTCTTCATCACTTCGAAGTACTCTAAGTAAGCCAATTTTGCTGCTCAAAAAACCACCTTTACCGCAAAGTTAGTACTGCCGAGGAGCGGTTAGAATGCCGCGTGGAGTCTACTCACCAATTAGCAAGTTAACTCCCTCGGTGAGGTCCTTGTCGTACAGGGTAACCAGTTTCCGGCCATCGACCACCAACGGTGTGATATCCAGCAGGACGCCCTCGGTGACGTCGCAATGCTCATGGCCAGAGCGAGTTACCTGATACACCTGGGTGGCGTGTACCGCGCTGCTCGTTGACGTTTATTGGGCCAGCATCCAGGTGAGAATAAAGCGGAGGAAAAAATAAAGGCAGAGAGAAAAATTTACATTACAAAATAAGTAAGTTTATAGCAATTAAATAAATCATTTAAAATGTAACTATACATAAAATTAATGTATTTAACAAAACATATTCTATTTGTCATAATTTCCTCAGTTAAAAATAGTTATCTAATAGAATTTTCTCCCTGTGCCTAGCGTAATGCGAGCCTGATAGGTGGCGGCCAAGTTAAATGGCTTCTGTTTGCTTGTTTAAGTTATAAATATGACCAAAGACGTCAAAAGAAACTTGGTCTTGCTGTGTGTGTATATGTATGTATGCTTAATTAATTGAAATTTATTTATAAGCAGTTGCTCTCTCTCTTGCTCGCCTTGCTCTAGCGGAAATTAAATAGCACAAAAACGGAAATGAAATTAGTTGAGGCAGGGCAAAGGCTGGCAGGGAAAAAGGGTTCTTTCTCGGGCTGAATATCCTTCAGCCTCCTACGGTTTTTCCAGGCCTTCGTTGCGGTTACTTTTTGTGGCAGCTCACACCGTATGAGTATTTATTAATAGAGTTTAAATTGCCGCAAATTAACACTGTATAAAATGTGGGTTTTTTTTAATTAAACTGGAGATTTTAATAAACCAAGAAAAATCTATTAAGCTGTGCTGCATTGTAAAACAAAACTGAAAACATGTAAGTGGAGTGCATATATTTTTTTTCTTAAAAAGTCAGCCTGAAGTTCTTTCCAGACCCGCAAACAGAGACACAAACACAGAAAGACACCTCATATAGTAACCAAGTTTGCAATTTTTCAACAACACGTAGTCGACTTAGAAGGAGAGCAAAAAAAAAAAAAAAAAAGGGGAAAAACTTGTTAGAAAACTGCGAGTCCGGAAAGTTTTCACTACCTCGAGCTCTGCCAATCTATTTGCTACCCACTTGCCTTGCCTTTCCTTGGCTTGGCTTCGTCCTGGCATTATTATATTTTTGTTGCTATTGCATTTGTTAACACACACACATACCCAACCATCCATATACACACACATATTAAATCGATAATAAAAACTTTTTTGACATCTCATTTTCATAGTTGGCGGGAACTTTCCTCCACGGCCCCGCGCTCAATTGTATGCTACACTTTTTCGCCTCACTTTCACTCCTCAACTAACTCGATTGTTTGCGGTCTTATTTTGCCCCCAGGGAAACTTACAGGAATCTAAACTTATGCCAGGCATTTCAAGTTGCCAGACCCTCGGGCTGAATAAGAAAAGAATATACATATATATATGTATATTGCAGAATATATAGCGAAAACCGGAAAATTTCCAGCGCGGTCGCGTTTGATGTCTGGCCCCAAAGTTCGACAAATGAATTTTAATTTTTCTTGCGCTTCTTTTTCGGGGCGAAAAAAACTTTTTTGATGGGTGGCGGCGGCATCTATCAAGCGATAAGATAAGAACCAGCCAGCGAGCTAAATTAAAAAGAGCAAAAAATGTGTGTGCCGAGGCTAGGGCAGGGTGGGGTGAAAATGTGGGGGGGGGGGGGGGGGCAAAAATGATAGCAAAAACCAAGAGAAACGTGATAATTGCCATGGCAAAAAGGGTCAGCCAGCTGTGGTGTTTGTACGTCCAGTCCAGCCCAATGACTAATGGTCAACAACCAGGACTACACAGGAAAAATATCACAGGAGTTGGGAAACTTTAAAAATGCAATTTTATATACTTTTGGCAATCTTATTTTACAAAAACAAATGCGGTCTCTACTATTGGCTTTCTAAAAACTTGATGAAAGCTTTTCTAACCCAAGTAAACCCTTACACAATTAATTTTTATTTATTCATCACAAAAATACAGCCTAAACAATTATTTTCCGTGTGAAAAAAGAACTGTCTGCTATCGCATTTATATGCACAGTTTGTAATGGGGATTTTTGTCCGGCATTATAAAATAAACAAAACCGAAATAAAAATTTGCGAAAAGAAATACAGAGACAGCCCAGAAAGGAGAGTTAGAGAGCGCGTGTGGAGCGTTGGAGAAAACAATTTAATAAACTGTAAAAGGGGCATGATAATGCCTGAACGTGTCTGGGACCAGTAACTATTCCGCCCTTCAGCTCCAGCACCAGCTCCTACTCTGTATCTCTTTCTCACTGTTTATCTATATCTCTGCTGCACGGTCAGACGTGCTGAAGAAAAATCAATAAAGGTCCTTAATGGACGTTATTATATAATAAGCCCCCGAACAAACACGTTTCACTGCGCATTAAAGCGCTTAACTGAAAATAAATAAATAAAAAAAGAACGAAAGAGGAACTCAACCTGCAAACTAGGTGTAAAAATAGGGGAGTGATTTTTATTTTTATATTTTGTTCAGAAGGGTGAGATGTGCACAATTCTCCCCCGCTTCTAGCAAGCTCAGGTGTCTGGGGCTGCTGACAAAGTTAAGGGGCTGCAACAGCGAAAGGGTCGCTCCATGATGAGCAGCTCAATGATGAGGCAGCAGCAGCAGTGGCTGCCAGTGGCTGCCGGGAAGTGTTGATGTGGATGCTGATGATGCTGCTGAGCTGCTGATGGGCGGCACATAATGACTGTGTGTCCTGCGTCGCCAAGTCACTTGCTTTGATCAACTACATACATCACCGCCAGGCGACAAGTATGGGTTAGCTATGCTTTTCCACTCGTTTTTCCAACCAGTGAGGCTGACAACAAGGGAAAATGTTCTTGGGGGAATTTTGTAATCGAAGCAATTGTCTATAATAAACTGAAGCTCTTTTTTTTAGGATTACAAATTTTGTAGCTATGTGAAAATGAAATACGAATATATTTAAATTATTTTGCTTTTGATAGAAATTTTGTTTAAAGTTGAAGTTTGAAAAATTATATTCAAAATATTATATTTAAAATTATATTCAAAAATACACATAGTGTATATAGAGACTTTTGCTAATAGGAAGAAATGTATTAGTCATTTGACAATTAAGATAAGATGAACTAGTCAGGAAGGGTCTTCATTGCACTTTAATACATATTTAAGTTCAGATTACTGACAGCAATCTTTAAGAATTCTAGGAAATACTCATCATAAAGTAAATGTTTATATTTGTCACTTAAAGAGATTACGAGTCACAGTAGATAAGTCAGAGAACTAAGTGAAAAAGCTGACCATAAGTCAGTAGTTCATCAGACTTCAAGTTAACCGCGACTCTTTACTAACTTATTTAAATTTAAAAACAAATTAAAAATGTTCAAGCTAGCCACAATTTTGTTTTGTGCAATTATTTCCTCTAGTATTTATAATTAAAAATCAGAATCCCCGGGGCAGTGCAATGAATACTGTTTGAATGTCTTAAAGCCCCTGCTGGAGAATATGGTTGCTACTCAAAAGAGATGGATTGACTGGGACTCCATCAAGCTAAACGAAATCCAAGAGAGAGTGGAAAGTGTAGAAAATCAACTCCGTCTTTTAAGAGAAAAACTTATTCAGCTCGAGTCAAAAGTAGACTAAAAACCTGTACATTAATTTCCCATTTTATGTTATTATTAAGAATTAAGAAATGAAGTACTTTCGCTTATCTGCAATCTCACTTTCTGCCTTTAAATAAATCAGCTCTCAGACAAATATTTATATATTATTTTAATTCATTGGCCGTATCAATTGATAAGGAATTGCATCTATAAATACTTCTCCCACAGAACCATAAGAAATCAGTTGAACAATAACCTCCAAAGTGTTTCCTATACATAATTCAGAATGAAAAAAAAGTGTGCGATTCTTTTGTTCTACGCAATAATTTCGGGCAGTCTCTATAGTTCGCTGGCAGAGTCCCCAGGAAGTCAATTGAAACTGGAGAATATTGAAGCCCAATTGTATATTTTAAGGATGGGCCAAGATAAAACAGAAAGAAAGCTGGAAGCCCTATCTGAAAAGCTCTCTAGAATTGAGAGTTTTCTGGAGAGATTGACGCTTAACAAGACGGCCAATTCATCGAAATTTGAGAAAATCGGTTCTAAGTTTTTCTATGTGGAATCCGAGAACGAAGAGACTTGGCACAATTCTGGCAACACCTGCGCCCAGATGGGAGGCCACCTGGCGAGCATACAAAACGAGGAGGAACTATTGTTAATCTCGAGAAAACTCCAAGAACACAAAGGCTACTGGCTGGATATTAATGATTTGGCTAATGTGGGAGATTACATGTCAGCCACCACCGGCAAGCGAGCCAGCTTTTTGAAATGGGGATCGAATCAACCTAAAGACTTGATCGGCTATCGGGACTGTGTTCTTCTAGGCAATGGTTCAATGTCAGAATATGGGTGTAATTACAAAATGAATTTTATTTGCGAAAAATATATTCATGTGTGACTTATTAATTAAGATTTGTGTATGTGAAATTGTGTCTATATTTAATAAATTTGTATATTTATTTTTATTAATAAAAATTTGAACTTTATAAATTATCTAAAAAACTTATAATAGGTTTTGTATATTTACAGCCAAAAATTGTCCAGGGCTTTAAAAGTTTTTACAGAGTTTATATAAAATTGTAAACAACTGCTGAACAACATAATTGCATTATCAATTGTTTCGAACTTATTTGGAATTTTCGTTAATATAAAAAGAAAAAGAAATACATATTGATGTGTTTTATCCTGTTTTTAGAGTTCATTATAGTTGTTTGAAACAAAAAAGTAGACTTACTCAACTGTATTTCAATTTAAACGATTCAATTTTAAGCTCTTTTTTATTTACCTGCTGGTGTTGTTGGGCTCGTGCGATGGATTAAGCATGGCATCATTGATTTCCACAATCAGGATGTCCCCAGACTGGATCTCCGCCTCACCTCGCCAGGTAAGGACATTCGGTATGCAGTTCTCGTTCGGCTTACAGTGCTCCGTGGTCTGGGGGAAGTGGGAAGTGGTTTGAGGATTTCGGGGTTAGATATGTTAGGCAACTCAATGCAAAATGTAAGTATTAAAAGGCCTAAAAGGTTTTCCGTCCAACAGACAAACTAAATTATTTAACAAGTTTTCTAATTTCACTTTTACAACATTGTCTAGCGTCCCTGGTTTAGGCCGGGTTTAGTTTTGTGGCAGAAACAAATTTACATAAGTAGTAGTGAGCCAACGTAACCCGAACCTAATAAACTTCCCAGCTAAAAGGTTCATTTGGGGCTGCCTTCGGGGTGGATATTAGCAAAGTTTACAACATATGCACAGATCCACTTGATGTTGCCAAATTTTTATTAATTTGGGCTAAGCCATAGACATAAGCCCCCCTGTTATGGACGTCGCAATCGGAATACAAATAAAAATACATAAGGCCCAGCCCAGCCGAAAGTCGACTTTGCGGTTATCCCTGCCATTTTATGCGCCCCATTTCCAGGACCTCTCCTATGTCCAGCAATTTTAGCATATTTTTGCGCAATTTGAAGCGGTTTAGTTTGCCTCTCCCGCTTTTTTATGCCGTACTGTCGTAGGGGATTTGTCAGAGCTCAAATTTATGGCATTATAATGGCCTGTCTGTACGCACATAAAAATCTACATTGTATGCTGGTCAGTTTTACAAAAAAAGAAAGAAAAAAGAGAAATCCTGCATATTTACATACAGAAAGAGCAGGACGACCCGCTGGGAAATGGCCAAGTTTTTGGGTCACATGCGTGTTTTGTGGTCGGCTTTTTTTTATGAACACCGCAAGAGGTAATGGCATAAATTTCTCTCTTTTTTATTTGTTGTACACATATTTAGCAAATTTCTGTTTGTTGTTTAAGTTTCGGTCCGTTGTCGGGGGGGAAAGCGATATTTGGAAACAAGCAATTTGTTGAAATTAAAACCACAAATATAGGGGAATTCATGTCGGTCATTAAAATAGAATGGAATTTTTCATTATGCCATCAAATTTGCGCTTTAAATAATATTGTGGCTTTGTTGGATATGGTTTTATATTTTTAAAATATGTATGAGCCTAGAGATAATAATAACTAGCATTGAAATAAAACATATTTGATTGATTTTTTCATTAAAAAAAACTTAAATAGTGAACGCCAGCACGTTGTATGTATATATTTAAATCATAAAATTATTTTGCATCGCAAATTTAATTTAATTTATTATTTAAAACACAGAAATATATATTAAAACAAATAAAAATTAAATAATAAGTCCCTTACATTCAGCTTTATATTTATTAATCTTTTAGAGTACCATTTAAGTGCAATTCGGAATAAGCTAAGCTAAGCTCTCAGACAAAGCTGAAACTAAATAACTTCAAATAGGCTAAAATGGCTTAAAAACAAAAGAAAAAAAACGGAAGGCAGAAAAGACGAGAGAAACAATTCCATTAAAATAAGTCCCAAAACAACAAACAGCAAAATAAACAAATTCAGTTGAGAAATGTTTTCAGTGACCTCCTCCTTGACACAAAAAACAGAAAAAACAAAACAGAACTGAAGAAATGTTTCCACCTTTTATGCAAAAATTGTTTTCTTTAATTGTTTTCTCTCTTTTTTCCGCACCAGGACCTGGGCAATGTCCAGAAGGACTTCCAAAGTGGCCAGAGAAGTCAGCATTAATTTTATGCAAGGTACACTTTATGCCAATGCTTAATGTATACTTTTAAGTTTTTTTTCTTTCCTTTTCAGGCGAACCTGGCTTGGCATAAGGCTGCAATGCTTCGTAATTAAATTCACGGCCGAGCTGTTGACCAAAAGGTAAATAGGAAATCAATTACGCTACCATTTTTCTTATTAACAAAAGAAATGGAAAACCGGCAAAGGCAGCTGCCTTCAAATGGCCATCAAATTTGATGGCATTTCGGTTTAAACACACAGAAAGTTGTTTGAATAGACAGCCTGGCCAGATGTTAATTAAACATTCGGTCCTCAGTCAGTTAGTCAAAGGTTTTCTACTACGAAACACACTCGCATAACGGCTGCCGATGAAAAGGGTGAACATTTTCCATCAAATGAATTTAAATATTTGCCAAAGGACCAGCAGCAGCAGCAGCAGTAGCAGCAGCAGTAGCAGCAGCAGCAGCAGCAGCAGCTGTGATTTGGCCTGGCAAATGGCTTGATTTACGTCAATATAAACAGGACATGAAAGGGATATGAGCGAACGGGGACCCGGACTAGAAATTGCCAGATGAGCTCCGGCTGGGGTCCCTTGTCTAGTTTATTCGTGATTTAACAACAAATGCGATTTAATAAAGAAATGGATAACCCTTTTCTTGGCTCAGCAAACAGTGCGTTTCAAAGTAAAGTGAACGTTGAAAGGTAATACTTTGAGTTGAATAACTAAACAGTATTTTAATTTAAATATTTATGTAGACTTTTACAAATATTTTCTTTAATATTTTCTACATATTCTTCAATAAAATCTTAAGATATTAGCTTTGCAAAATACTCTTTTAAATATATAATAAACTCCCCTAAAGCCTGTCCATTTATTTGGGAATATAATTTTCACCTGGCATACGAACCATAAAAATCCGAACCGGACTGTTTGTTAAGCAACCCCCTTAAGGAATTGTCCTTTTTTGCATAAGGACTAGAACTAGAAACCTTCATCTTTCCGGTCAACTTGTTTTGAGTCCTCAATCCTCCTCACACACACACACACATGGTGTGTGTGCTGCCTCGGAAATGGCCAAATAAAACGACGATCAATAATTTCCCTTTGTTGGCCAACTTATCGGGGGATTAAATTTGCAGGGCTCGTTTTTCGGAGAATCCTTTTCCCGTTGCCCATTGCCCGTTGTCCTTTTCTTGTCCATTCGCCTGTCCCTGTCGATGTTAACTCCAAATGCGATTGTTATTTATTTATGTGGCTGCTGGCTGCCATCATTGATTTCTTTCGGTTGCAAAATTGTCTCAGCTCTAAAAGGTTTTCAATTAGCCGAGCAAACAGTTTTAACAAGTTTCTGTTGTTCGAAGGGAAATTGGATATCGAATGTCGGCTGTCGGCTGTCGGTTGTCGGGTTGCCGGTTGACAAAGTTGAAGAATGTTTTAGGGTTGCTTTCCCTTTCCCTTAACCAATTTTCTTGTGTTGGCCCTTTCCCCTTTCCAGCACGCGTAAATGAATCCTATGTGAACTCAATCCCTAATCAATCTTTTCTATATTCGCCTTTGCTTTGGTAGAACTTCAGCAGCAGCTTCATTAGGGATTCCCGCTTCCTATTTTGGCTTAATCCCTGGGTTCTTAGAACCCAAAAACTAAGCTTCCTCCATACTAATTAGCCGTCAGCAGGCATATTATGTAAATGTCGTCCGTTAGTCAGTCGCCCACTTTTTGCGAAATCCCGCCTTCATGTTACTCTTCTCCTTCTCTTAACCGCCAGCTAATTGCTTAACCCGCTTACTCAAATAACACGCATACGCCGTGTGTTCCCCAGACCATTCACTAAGCTGTCTTTTCTTCCTTTCTGTTGCTTCCTGTGTGCTCTCCTTTGTCTGTCTAATGATAAGAACTTAATAAGGCCTTCAATTGTTTTGATAAGAGTGGGCATGGCAAATCCCTAAACGGAATAAACTGAGAAAAATAATTGATAGCTTTTCAAAGATAAAAGTACAAAGTTTCTGAATAAAAATAAATCTAAGGAAAGGAAAGTATTAAGAAAGGTTTAAAGTGAAATATTTTGCTTATAAAAATTTTGAAATATTGTTATTTAAGGAAACATAATAATAGTTTAGTTATTCTTTAGGAAAAAAGATTATTTCTAAAGTAAACATTAAATAAAAATGCAAGAAAATAGTAATACGGTAAGTCAGCCTGTCTAGGATTTTATAAGAATTAAAGAATCAAAATTACAACTTAAAATAATCAATTTCCTTATAAAAAAAGATTTAACTAGATTATAAATCTTATCCCTAACAATTCCCCATTTATTATAAATTTCTTAAAGTGCACTCACCACAATGGGCAGCAGCAATTCGTGGGTCTCATTGCCGCGCCACAGATGCGAGTCCTGTGGGACTGTGGGGATCTCGCATTCAAGCGAATTGATTTTCTCCTGCAGGCGACTCAAAATGCGCGGCCTGGCAATTGGCTTTGAGGCCATCTTAGTGGGATTAGCCGCTTGTGGACGCGTCCTTGCGGTGGCCAACAGCACGATGGGACTGGTCATGGTTGTGGTCGAAGGCACTGCCGCCGTTGTCGATGTTGATGTTGATGTCAATGATGGGGATTCCCCGGCGGTTGGTTCTTCTCCTACTTTTGCGGCTTTAACTTTGGCCGAGACAACTGCCAGTTTATCGGACTTGGGCGGTGTCAGGGCCTTGAGCAATAATTTGGCACGCTTAAGCTCTTTCTGATATTTTCCAGTGGTTGCCGTAGTTCCTGTACTGTCAGTTGTCCTTGTTGTTGACTCAACAGCGGCTCCTGCTCCTGCTGCTGCTGCTGCTGCTGATGCTGCTGTTGTTGTTGTTGTTGTTGTTGTTGGTGATTTCAGTGTTGTTGTTGCTGTCGGCGAAAAAGTTTTCCCTTCCGGAGTCACGTTCAAGTTGGCTGCCTGAGTTGTATCCTCCGCTGACTTTATCGGACTGCCGTCAGCCCTAGCCTTGGCATCCTTGGTCTCCTTCATTAACTTGCGCTTATTATGCAGCAGCATTTCGTTGTACAACTCCTTGCTGTTGTAGAACTTTGTGGTGGAGAATTCGGGATGCGAGGCCGGCGGATTGGGGGCATCGGCATCGGTTTGGAACTTGGTGTTGGCAAAGTCAATATGCGGCATGGCCATTACATCGCTGGCCCTATGTTGCATGGGGAATTCGAAGCTCTTCTTCACCCGCCGATCGATGAAAGTATCTCCGGGTCTTAGTTTTATGGCAACTTTGGGCTTTGCCGTTGTAGTTTCATGCAGCTGGAATTTGCTCTCGATTTCCGTGATCAAATCATCTTGATCGGCTAATAGTTTTCCTGTAAAATCATCCGTGGTTCCTTGGTTCGAGTTACTAGTCGTCGCTGTGATGGGTGTGTTTTCCTCCACCTTGGCTATATTTATTTTAATTTTCTCCTGATTCTCACCCTCGCCCTCCTTGTTGATTATCAACTCCACCTCGTTGGGCATCAGGTTCTGCTTGTATTCCTCTGTATTTTCCGGCTGAGTGAAAACCGTTCGCTGCTTGATCAGCTCTTCGTTATCATTCTGAATTATGGGCTGAAAATCATCGATCTTAAGTGGATATAGATCCACTATATTCAACTTGCTAGCCGTGGGCTGTTGTGCCAGCATGGCATCGTAACGCGCTCGCTCCTCCTCGTTTAGGTCGGCCAACGTCTCGGCTACTTGATATGAGGCAGCTGCCTGCATTTGAATTTGCAGGGGGGAAATCGTGGGTGCCATATCCTCCTCATCAGCATCATCCTGATCTTCGGCTTCTGGCTGTTCAGTGGTAATGGTTGTTGATGTTGATGTTGCTGCTGCTGCTGCTGCTGCTGGTGCATCGGTTGTTGCCTCCAGTGGCTTTTCGCTCAATTTAATGCGATGCAGTGCATCCTTGATGCCGCTCAGTTCACCCAAACCGGCTAAAGGCATTTTTTGGGCGGTTGTCATTAGCTTGGCTTTTTGTGTTTCCTCATTTTCCGGCAGCACCGACACCACTCCCGCTGCTGATGTTGTTGCCTGCGTTGTTGTTGTGCTGGTTGTGGCCGTCGTGGTGGGTGTGGCCGTTGAGGTTGAACCGCCCACAGTTGAAATTTCGACCGTTTCCCTGTCTATATTCAACAGCGTTTGGTTTTCAGCCGGGGGACTGATGCTGGTGGCCTCCAAAGAGGCGTGGCCCGAGTCATTTGTTATGGTTTTTCCAGGGAGTGTTTTTGTTGTTGTTGGAGTTGCTGCTGCTGCTGCTGCTGCTGCTGCTGATGTTGTTGCTGCTGGTGTTGCCGGCAGAGTTGTTGCAACAACCACCGCAATTACCAATGTAAAAATGCAGATTTTCCACATTTTGTTTGCTTAAAATTTCCCTTCGGGGCCCAGCGGCGTTGATTTTTCCTCACTCCAGAAATCCGATAGAGGATTTTTTATTTTCTATGGTTATTTTTGATAAATATCCGCTATTTGGTTTGGCTTTGGCACATGGCGATTATAAATCTGTAAATAAAAAAATAGGAAAATACATTTTATTAGCGATTGTTTGTTGGTTTTTAAAACATTCCGAAAATGTTATACATTTGTTTGTCATGACCACAAAATAGTTGATATTTAACATGGAAAAGGCAGCCAGTTAAATGGTAATAATTTTTCTATGTTTTTAGTGATACAAAAATAACAATATTTTACATTTAGCTTAAATATTTCAAGGTTTATTTTTATGAATATAAACTCTTTCGAAATAATTCTAATAAATGCAGCGGCTTTCCTCTGACTATAAAGCGCTGTGCCCCTGAATATCAAAAAAATATATGCCATATTTTATGTATTAATCCGTAGCCTTCTGACTTTCTGTTGTTTGGCTTTACTGGCAAATATATTTGCATACATACATATACATATACATATTTATTTATTTTGCAGGGTTTCATATTGCAGAGTTTGTTTGGCGCGATTGCCAATCCGATGGCACAAATAGAATTTATAATTCAAGCGGGTCCAAATAGCTGGAAACATATTAATTAAAATCCATACATAGTCCAAATCACACAGAGACATTCATTATTTCGTACAGAAATTCCGCACGCATTTTGGAGTATCCTCTCCCGCTCTCCCACATCGACTAAAACAATAAACTGGTAAATTCACTGGAACTGCGAATTGCAGGACCTCTCGTAAAAGAATTTTTCGCTCAATGAGCTCGGCCAAAAGTATGCAACAAATTTGTGCACTCGACACTTTAGACATATTCGCATGGTCGGAAATATTTACGAGCTGAAAATGGCGGGAACGAGGGGGGGGGACTTCTGCTTCAATTTCGCATTTTATCCGGGTCAAGCTATTCATAATTCATTTGGCAAATTGAATAAATGACAGAAGAGGACAATAACTTTTACATGCAATTGAATTCGATGGCCTGATAAAAACAAGAATGAGAATTATATAATTGACAAAGCATTTCAAGGGGCTCTGGGCGGGCTCCGAATTCAGTTGGGGGGGAATTTTGAAGGGGAACCGATTGATTTGCGGCTCACCGCGTCTAACCCACTAATGCCCGGTTGTCGCCCCTTCCTCTTCCCAGGGCCCTGGGCCCTGGGCCAAGTAACTCTCGGCCACTGCTTTTGGCAGCTGACAACTCACAGTTGATTGCGTCCAGTGGACTGGATGGGACACCCATTGAGCCGAGTCGAGTGCTGCTGCCACTGGGATGAGACTCGGACTGGTCATACATTCATGACTGGCTCTGTACTTCGGGTATTGTCCTCCCCCCCTTGCACGCTTATCTCTGCAGTTTGTCAACCCAGCTGAAGACGCAGAGTCGCCACATGAATTACTCGGATGCACAGGGAAAAGAAGTTATTTGGAAATAGAATTTTTCATGCGAAAAATTAGAGAAAAGTATAAGAATCCCTTAAAAAAAATGTAGTTTTTTATTATAAACATAAAGAATATAAATATTTCCTTTTAATATATTATTTTTAATATTAAATATTTACTATTTCATTTTATTTTATTTTCTACACATTTAACCTTTGTTTCCTGTTAATTAGCGGCATGAAAATATATTTACGCTGTTGAATTATTTCTATAATTTATTTCCTAAGTATTTAATCTTTTTACCCTTCAAATTCTTTCCAAAAACTATATTTTAAAATAAAATAGATTTTCCTACAATTGCTTTGCTTTCTCTCAATGTAGATCCTCATGTGTAGAAGACCATGAATGTTGAATCTAGTTCAACAGTCGTTCGTTGTGGTACTTTATGTGCGACAGATTTATCAGGAAAAGCCATAATCCTGAAGCAAGCAAAGGCAGTGGCGTAGAGCAGAGGATGGGTAAGAGGCGGCTCCTTGAGCTATTTATAGGCGTATTTTCCCAGATTAAACCAGTTTGAGCTCGCTCTGCGAAATGGTTTCATATATGGCCAGTTTGCATGAGATAAGCCATCTCAGATATTCTGTTTGAATATGGCTTAAACCGTACGGCAGCTGAAGTTAAATTGCTGCTGAAACAAAATTGGCCTGAGTAAATGCTGATTAAAGGAAGCTGAGTTGAGTTGGGCGAAAGCCATTTCATTTGGCTTCCCTTGAGATAATTTTAAATGGGTTTAAATAGATATCTTTTTAGGTAAAAATTTATTTTAAGAGGGACGTCAACTCTTCAAATTGTATATTGAATTAAAACCACATTTTGTAAACAAGAGAAACTGAGTAATAATATATTTTGACCCAGAACTATTTCCTCACATTCTCCCCAGCATTAAATATTGCATTGAAAGTACACAAAGTACGATGGAAAATCGTTAATTTGGTCCCATACGGCCCCAAGGACTGCACACGCATTTGATCCCATTCCGGTTACGGTTTCGGTTTCGGTTTCGCTTATTTACGGGCCCCGATGGCTGGCCATAAATCAAACCCTAGTCGCACACACTGGCGTCGAAAAGTTGGCTCCTGCAGTGCAATGTGTAATGCCGACTAAGTAGCTGTAAAATATATTGCAATTTGTTGCAGCTGCGCAACAAACATGTCCTTGAGCCTCTCTCTCCTTCTCCCAGCAGGCATTCAATTAATTATTGTAATGACGAAATTAATTAAAACTCGTCCAAACTCGTGAAGCTGCGGCTGGGGACATATTGAAAAGTATATTTATGCTTTGCGGTCCATCTGTCTGTCTGACAGGTTGGGTAAAACTTATATAACCAGACTTCAAAACCTCGCTGACGAATGTCAATTTTGCCTTTAAGCCTCCGGTAAGGCAGCATTTGGAGTTGGAAAATTCAGTGACTGGGGAAAAGTTAAGAGCATCAGGGAATTTGCCGGCACAAACAACTTAAGCACATTTCTTTGTTTAGCTGCAAACAGCAGCAGCAGGAAAAACAAATCAAAATCCGCTTAGTTCCGGCTCTTCGGGAACCCCTCTTATACTATATATATTTTTTAAAGTCTTCTTAAAGTCAACTCCGTGGTAAGCCTCGATAACTGAGCCCAACTTTTCACGTCTCCCTTTTCCGATTTTTCCCGGTTTTTCTTTCCATCAACTTTTTGCGGTGCGGTGTGTGTGCAGACACACACCAAAAAAAAAAATAAAAACCATAAGAAGGATAAGTGAGGGGAATTTTCATATTTCCTCTTTGGACCATGGCAAAACGAGAAATGAATTTATGTTCAGCAATTGCCATTTTTTGCTGACCAGCCAGAGCTTCTTTTTTATGCCAATGCCACTCTTTGAAAGCGAATGCTTCAATTAGAAGTGGATGCTTAGCCTTTCGTTTCATTTAATTAAGTTGTCTCAAAAAGAAACAACATTTACTTTGAGTATTTGAGGGATTTAGAAAAAGGGGAGAGCTTATCGAAAGATTATTGACTTTGCAAAAATGTTTGCTTTTAATAAATGAATATTTAAGGATGTAGGTGGATGTACTAAAAAAGGAATACAAGTTATAATTGATTGCGGTAAAATATTTGCCTTAGTTATTCGTTTATTTTGCCATGTAAATTGAATTATCTGGCTTTGGAAATTAGATGAAAATGGAAACAAACCTTTGAGTCTTTCAAATTTGTTTTATTTATTTTATTATTGAACTAATCAAGCTTTAATTGAATTTTATTGGTTCTAACAAGAGCTTAGTATTTAATGAAATATATTCTCTTTGACAAAACGTACATCCATTACTCTGCAAAATAATATTAATTTAAATAATCCACTAATTTGCTCTGCAATCCTTTTATTTCGCTCCTCAACTAAAACCGTTAGCAGGATTAAACCCTATTTAAATATTTTTCAGGAATTTCAAAACCAATTACTTTAAAGCTCGCAGAAATTGAATAAAAGGAAATGCTTATCCAAATCAGCAAAATACCCGCCCACCAAAAAATTATGTATTCAAATAGAAAAACTCATTTCTGTAATCCGGTACGAGATCAACATTCAACCTCCCTCAGACGGTTTCCTGTCATAAATCATGCTCGCAAAGCTAATTCCCAGAATGAAGCAAATCTTACTCCAGCTTACGGAAAAAAAAGTAAAAAATAAAAACACTTAAAAATTTTCCAATTTACTGCAGCTTACAATAACAGGCATATGAAAACGGCAAATAAAACGTGGAAAGCGGCGGAGAAATAAATAAAAAGCCCAAATAGAGCTGAAATGGAGTAAGCCTGTAAAAGGCCAAAGTAGCAAAAAAGTAGGAGAAAAACAAGACAGAAAATAAGAAGGATACTCCATAGAATACTCTAGATGAAATGATTCTGAACGAATTTGATATTTTAATGGAAATATATTAATATAAAATATGATACAATTAAATTTAACACAGAAACTATTTTTTAATTTGAAAAATATAAGAAAACTTCACATATTTTTTAAGGTTTTGTAACCTTCAACTATTTATGTGGCTTCCAACTCTACATGTTTTCCGAAATCTTCACACATTTCCCGGAAATTTATATACCCTGATAAACCTTAAATAACGGGTATAAAATGCGAAGGCACAACACATAAATAAACACGTTCAATGGCAAATAAAAAATAAATCAAACATTTCACTTGGCGCCGCACAAAATAAATAAAAAGGCAACAACAAAAGCATCAACAAAAATATTGTAGAAATGCTGCAATAATAAAAGTGAAAATGAAAAACAAATAAAAAATGTGAGCAGGGGGCGTGGCCCTCTACGTCTGGAAAAACTTTGCAGCTCCTCCTTGGGCAAACAGTTGCAGCCGAGAGAGAGGGGAAAGAGGGAAGGGAAAGAGCAAAATGTAAATAGAAATAAAAATGAAGCTTAATTTAAAATGCGACGAAGCATGTCCTACACACTCGCACACAAACATATACAAACTGGGACCCATAAACAAGCGCTAATATCAAAAAGGGGGGCAGGGTTGGGGCCTTGGGAGGCGTGGCATTTACACCAGAGATGGGCCGCTGCAGATAAACATAGCGAAAAACATTTTTCGCTCTATGCAAAGCAACTTTCCTCCTTCATTTTTTTTTTATATCCCCCTCTCTGTATATTTAGAAATGTGTGTGCTTCTTTTTTTTCTTTTTTTTTGCTCTCCTTTGGTCGCATTTTTGGGGTAACACACACACACACACACACACACACAAACATACTGTTGGTAAAAAGGCTAAAAGAAGAAGAAATCTAAAACTCGCAACCGCAAAACCACTTCGCTCCACTCTCCTCGGCTCCTAGACCAACTCCATCCACAAGTTTTTAGGGCTGCCGGTGACGCTTTTTTGATACCAGCCACAGGCAAGCCCCCCTTTAAAAACCACCCACCCACAACAGCATCCCCCTCCCCCCTTTGACCCATCACTTGCCAAACAGGACCTTAAAACAAGGTGTGTCATGGCACAGTGGTGGGTATATTGCCAGGAAACCTGTTAGCCCCATTGAAGTGTTGCCTCATTTGCTTAAAAGTTGAGTTCTGTCAGTTGAGTGGCTGCCTTTGTCACCTGTGCAAATCGGATATTTATGAAGAGTAAATTATGATTATCATGAATTTAGATATTTTGGTTTGACATGTATATTCTACATATTTTATTTATTTTATATCACAAAAGTTATCGTCCTGAGAGAGAGTTTTAAAAGAACTTTCGCAAAATGTATATGTTTTACAGCTTCAAACTGAAACTATTTTAAACAGAATTTATATTGATACAAATATATTTTACTCGCACAAAATAATAAATATATACTTATAAATATTCGATTTATTTTAATTATAATTTCCTAGGCTGACTTTGAACTAAAATAAAGTACTTAAATAATTATAAAAATCATGAAGGTAAGGTTTAATGTAGACGCAGAATATAATTTTCATTAATAGGAAAATAAATTGTACAAGAACTAATTTTAAGCTTTAAATATTACTAATTTTTATGTTTGTAAATATTAAAGTTCCCATTTTCCATTGAATCTTATTTAATATAAATTAATTTCGTTGAATTTGTGGCCTAAATAGCCCTTTAGAATTTTGTATTTTCTCTGGAAATATTATTCAAAAACTATTTCCTTTTATAAATATTTTGCTACAATAATATTCCTTTCCCCAAATATTTTTGGCAAACCGAATATTTTCTCAGCAAACTGAAGCTTACAAAATGAACTTATTTTCGCATCTGCCAAACTTTAGTTAACTTTTCCACGCACTAGAATAAACACTCGCTGGCCACAGTGCTTGGCTTTGGGGTTGTCTGAGAGGGGCGTACGTAGACGGGGGATTCGGGGAAGCAGGGGGTGGTGGCCCAACTCAAAGTGTTCGGCGCTGCGTTGTAAAGAACTCGCATTTATCTTTATTTTTATGCCACAAACACGCCGGCAAACGCACAGACCTACTTGCTCAAAGGGAAAAGCTGCTGCGAACGAGAGGGCGCCATGGCAGCGCCTTCAGTGCGAGGCGTACGGAGCTTATGGCGGCTGCCGTCGGTGGAGTTAACTTTGGCACTCGCGTGCACACCCGTGCCCCCTGTCTCGAAACCCCCTTTTATGGCCACTGCCGCCCATTGCCACCCCACTTTTGTGTAGCCCTGAGGGCAAAGCCAAAGCCAACATTAGCTGGGGCCATGTTGAAGGCGGTGAACGCATACAAATCACAGAGCGAAGAAGGTGCGATAAGTGCACATGGAAAAATATATTAAAACTAAGAAATATATGAATTCAAAATCATAAAAATATATAATGAAACATTGAGACAGTAATAAGATTTAACAGCAAAGATTTTACGGAAGTTTCTTCCAGTTTAAGTTTAGTAATGAAATAATTACTTTTGCATTTTACATATTTTGAAAATGTGATGAAAACCTTAATATATATTAATCTAAATATATTTAGATTTCATTTTCTAATATTTATAAGTATCAAATTTGGAAAATCCTATGCATTATAAAATTATTGTTTCAGAAACATATTTATTTATTTTTCAGTTTATGTTGGGCTTACTTATTTTTAACTGTTTATAAATTATATTCTTTAGGTAGATTATTACTTTTCAAATTTACAAATCATTTTCATAAGTGTAGAAAAAAGAGGCTTTTCTAGGAGGTCGCAGGTCGTCAGGGGTAGCAGAATATGGTGGGTGTGGGCCTAATCTCCACAATCTTCTAGTTTTTGCTATGTAAAGTGAAGCGCTTAAGGCCTCTCCTTGTGGGGTGACAACATCAGGCAACCGCATACATCCAGTGCCATACCTTCAGTTGGAAAATCGAAGCTCTTGTGCGCCACTTGAAGCGCCGGGCTAAGCTAGAAAAACGAGGACCGAGAATGAAAAGCTGGGGGAAAAACCCCGAACGGGGCTGGGGGAAGCCACAAGAAGCTAAGTAAAGTTCAAGTGCTGAAAGCCAGATGCGGGGAAAGATTTCTTGGGGACCTTACACATCTGCCGGTAAATATTATTCAATGTAGTTCTTGAAAGCAAAATCACGTACAAACTCCAACCGAACTCTGTCCGATGATGGCCACAAACTCCACACTTTCTGTAAGTTTTAATTTCAAAAATATTTGTTTGGTTTCACCGTTTTTACTTCGGCCTTGGCGACGTCTTTGTTTGCACTTTTTCGTTTTTCCGTTTTTGTGTTTTTTTTTTTTGTTAATTTCACTTTGTCGCTTTTTGTTTGTTTTTCATGAATTTTACTTTGTTTGCACTGCAAGGAATTTTTTGTGTGGGGCTATAAAATGTTATCTTTTGGGACACAACTCAGTGGACAGCCAAAGCAGGTTGTTATTTTTGTGTAGTTTTAGTTTCTACCCAGCAGATATTTCTTAAGATATTTTAAGATAGGAAATTGTGAAATTTAAGGATTCTTTGCCATTATTTTCTTGCTACGTTAGTGATTTTATTCCAATTAAAAAGGAGTTAGTAAGAAATACATTTAATTAAGGAGAGAGTTTCCTAATCGATTTGATTTTAATTATTGTTTGATTAAAACAGATTTTTTTCTAAATTTATTGCCGGATAAAAAAAAAACTCTGTAACATCTATAAATTAACTTCGTATTTGGGCTTAGAGAATTTTTGTGTCTTTACACAACTACAAAAAAAAAAAAATAAACTAGAATTTTAGGCTTTAACTGTCTGTAAATCGATAACTAACAACTTTTGTACATTTTAATGAAAAGTATAATGAATAGAAAAGCCTCTCCTAAAGCCTTTTGCTATTGAAAACCTATTTTCCATAAATATTTCAGTGGTATTTGTGTATGCCAAAAGGCTGTTTATATTCTTTAGAGCCAAATCGTTTTGGATATTTTGTTTAATTTATAACACTCTTGTTGCTGCCATGCACACTTTTGTATATACATATGTATATATCCCGAATTTCGTAAGCATTTGGCCAATTTAATTTAATCCCAAAACCGCCTCAAGTGAGCAGAATCATGATGATTTGGTAAGTCGGCTGTAAACTCACTTTAATTAGTTTGCAAACAATGTAAACACACTGCGACCGACGCGCTTACACTGGAGTGACCATCAGGATGTGCCACACACGTTTCCGACACGAAATCGCGACCAACCGTAACGCTTCAAAGTTACTCCGCTACTGGTCCACACAGGATGCTGGCCATGTTCAGATAAACGTCCTGGAGCTTTGCTATAAAACTGCCGAGAACGTCTCTGCTCTTGGAGAGTGCTCGCTGCCGACATGCGCACCCAGCATCCGAGAGAAATGTTTTGGGTTTTATTTTCATGGGAAATTTTGTCTCTGAACAATGTAAGGTTTTATCTGAAAATTACCCAAAACATTGGCAGCCACAACAGCTGGCAAACAGCTGATGACTTGAGGATGGTTAGGAGTTCCAAAGCTTTCATAACTTGTGGAGCGTTTTTCCCTTTTCAGACATTTACTTGCACATATAAATATAAATATATATACATTTTTTCCGCTTTCTGTGTCTGTTTGATGTGGCGGTTACTTTGGTGTGTATTCAGGGGGGCTTACCCCATCATCATCATCATCATTATCATTTTCAGCATCAGCAGCAGCATCAGTGTGACGCACTCTTGGAGCTGAAATGCTGAAACGCTTTTCATTATGCGCACTAATGTCTATGGCCTTTATGTCTAATGCGTGCATAAGGACTCCACTCTTGAATCCCGACTTGGCTCTGTTTGCACTGCGCTTTATACAATATATATATTTGTATGTTTATATATATTTTTTTAGGGTGTGAGTTTCATGACGGCGCACACATTATGCGGATTGGGTTGCTTTATTTGTATTTTTCTTGGCGCTGGATTATTTTTATCATCGCTTGTGCATGTAATTTATTATAATGATTTACACATTAAGTATCATTAAGCCGAGTGCTCGTCGGTTGTGTAAGAGTGAATAAATTGCAACTAATTGTGCACAATGCGGCGTATACGTGATATATATACGTGAAACTTTAATGAGAAATGTGCAAATATTTACACGCACCCATAGCCACGGTTATTAATAATCCTGCCTAGGTGAGGGGGGGAAATTTTACGCAAATTCTCATCGCCGCCTTAATGAGCAACTTTCCCGGGAGCGTGGCGGGGAAATGATTGCGTGAAAATCATCGTGCTAGCACGCAAAACTTTCCTCCTCCGCTCATCAATTCGAAACTAAGAAGGGAACTTCCCAGGGCGTGCATGATATTTATTCCTTCGGTTTCGGCATCTCCGCACTCCTTTTCCCTCGGAAGTTCATTAATTCTTCGCCAGAGTTCAGCTCGCAATTATGCACGGCGAACTTTTCGCCGGCAGTTAGACAACCAAACAAACGGATTGACAGTGAGTGAGATGTTGATTTAATGCATTGCCAAAATAATGCGCCGGTGGAGTTTTCTGATTTATTTCTGCCTGCCCCAGTGAGCAGTGAAATCTGGCAAAAAACTTTAGCAGCCATTGGTATTATGCACAGGGAAAATTAGTTAGACTTCAGGTTTAATTATAATTTTAATACAAAGCTAGGGGGGTTACCTATTTAGAATCTATTTAAAAAACTCTTAAAACTTATGTTTGCCAATCAATTAAATAAATTATATATTTTTGTTAAGACTTCTTGTTAATAAAATATATAAAATGGGCTTTATTATGATTATACTAATTATAAAAGATTATAAATTCGCACTTAAAGCTCTCTGACATTTTTTATTAAGTTTCTTTCATATAAGAAATTAACTATTTTAATTCAAAGGTAGTTTTGTTTCTATCAAAAACCCTCTAAATAAATAATATAAATATCGGGAAAAATAAATTATTTAATATTTAGTAGTTACGGAATGAAACTCTAGTTTTCCATTGGATTTTCTCTCACTCCAGCAGCTTAAAGGCTTATACAAAACCCACTAAATGACAGAGGCTCCCCTGGGAACTTAGTCTGCTAAATGCTTTCCATATAAATACTATCTGATATTTCCCTATCGGTAGCTGAGCACACCGCACAAAGTGCATTAAAAATTTGTCAGGCATAAAAAACGTTGGCTCATTCTCTGAATTTAGTACTGAAAGTTGGGCAACTTTCGATTTTCGTGTGGGCTGAGGGGGTTTATACAAAAAATTGGCACCAAGCTTTATTGTCCCAGTTTTGTCAGGCTTTTTTTTTATCTATTTTTTACGACTTATTTTTTTATTTATTTTTATACCCTTGCAGGGTATTATAGTTTCAGTCAGAAGTTTGCAACGCAGTGAAGGAGACATCTCCGACCCTATAAAGTATATATATTCTTGATCAGCATCAACAGCCGAGTCGATCTAGCCATGTCCGTCTGTCGGTCTGTCCGTCTGTCTGTCTGTCTGTCTGTCTGTCTGTCTGTCCGTTTCTACGCAAACTAGTCCCTCAGTTTTAGAGCTATCTAAATGAAACTTTGCAGTTAGTCTTCTATATACTCTCACTCGTACATATGTCGGAACGGGCCGGATCGGACGACTATATCATATAGCTGCCATAGGAACGATCGGTAAAATTTTTGAAAAAAAAATTATAACTTTGTCAGTTTTCAACACAATTCCATCAAATTTTATATTTGGCTATTAAGTATTATTCTAGAATTTCGATTTTAATTTCATGAAAATCGGACGACTATATCCTAAAGCTGTCATAGGAACAATCAGGAAAATAATAAAAAAATCATAACTCCGCAGCTTCTTAACATATTTTTATCAAATTTAAGATTTGGCCACTTAATATTATTTTAGAATTTTAGTTTTAATTTCATGAAAATCGGCCGACTATATCCTATATCTGTGATTGGAACAATCAGAGTAATAATAAACAAGAAAGGAAGCTAACTTCGGCTTACCGAAGTTTATATACCCTTGCAGATTACAATTGAGCTATGTAATTAAAAACGAAATTCTAAGATAACTTTAAATGGCCTAATCTCAAATTTGATGAAAATATGTTGAGAAACAACCGAGTTATGATTTTTTCTATTATTTCGCTGATATTCCTATGGCAGCTATAG
>VNJQ01002068.1:0-37448 GCA_008042515.1 Drosophila truncata
CCATATGTTTGTATGTTTGGTTTGGCTTAAAAACAAAAACATTACAACGGCAACATGAAAGCTGATGTTTCCACTGTTTTGAGTACTGTTGTCAAATGTAAGTTATCCGTGTTTTACAATTCTGACTGATCACATGCATGGAGACGTTTACGTTTCTTTTTTGGGGGCTCTTTGCCACCGTTGTGGCCGACGTAGCATTATGTATGTATGTGTGTAAGCGTTTAGAACGAAAAAATGTACTATAACGGCCGGCTTTCTTTTCTTGGGGCTGCCCTAGCTTTGCCCCCACTCACTAACACTTATCACTGCACGGGCTCGCTGTTTTTCCACCAGAAGTTCTCCGCATTTCACTTTTCCGACCGATCTCCATGCATAAAGACGTTTTTCTTTTTTTGCGCGCTTTTTTTCCTCCCTTTTGCCTGGCGTTGTGGGAGGAACTGATTTCCAACGGCCGTCGTGAGAGGTCGCTAAGCGATAATGGAAAGCTGCGAGAGAGCCGAAAAAGTGGAAAAAGAGATGCGAAAGAGGATTCCAAGTAACTTGCAGCTTCCAGCTAGAATTTGTCACGACCCAATTGGAATCATATAATGGATGTATCTTATTAGCCCAACTAGAAGAATTAATTATAATTTTGTTGTTTACGCGTTGCAAACTTTTGACAAAAATTATAATACCCTGCAAAGGGATATAAAAATACCCATGTCACGGTAGCCAAAATAAATGTCTTATTTTCATTGTTTTCTCAGAATTTTCCTAGTGTTTTCCCTGTACAGCGTATTTCCTTTCCTCTAATGTCAGTATGCGTGTGTTTCTTTACTATCTGCTGTCTCCTGATTAATTATAAAGGCCTACATTTTTTTTTCCCTATGATGCTTTTGCTTTTTGCTTCGATCAAGAGTTCGATGGTTTGATCAAGGGTTCGCTAGTTGGAGGGTTCGATTGAGAGTTCGAGGTTTCGATTGAGAGTTTGAGGGTTCGATTGAGAGTTCGAGGGTTCGATTGAGAGTTCGACCGATGGTTCAATCGACGGTTCGATCGAGGGTTCGAGGGTTTGATCCCTCCCAAAGGCGTTTTTTTTTTTTATTTTGTTATAAATTAATTTTTTTATTTATTCTATTAAATAAGGAGTGCTAAAGCTTAAATCTATTAAAAAAAGAAAGGAATCTAACTTTGGCTCGCCGAAGTTTATATACCCTTTCCTAATTGCATTAAACTATAAAATTAAAACTAAAATTCTGAAATAAAAGTAAATGGCCGCATCTCAAATTTTATGAAAATAAAATGGATAACTATAAGTTTGTCAGTTTTATTTGACATTTGGCCATATTATATTATTCCTGAATTTCGGTTTTAATTTTATAGAAATCGGACGACTATATCCTATGAGATGTCCCCTCTATATAGTTCTATACTTTTAGTTATAGTTATGCAAATTAGGAGATTATGCCATAGAAACGATTTGTTTTTATTTGTTTTTATTTGTTCAGCAGCTCACTGCTACTGGCTGTTTTGTTTGCATTTCAATGCCTGTGTTATTTTTTTACGAGTATCTTAATAAAAGTGGAACAGCCGCCAGTGGCCAGCCGAAACTTTTGCTCAATTTGTTCGCAGAATTATACCTGTTATATTTACCTGTCGACAAGTGGAAGTGGGTGAGAGCAGATCCTCTCCATCTTCGTCTCCGCCTCGGCGACCGTTTAAGTAGACTTGCATAAGCAAAAAGCGATAAAAAACTAGCTTTACTTTTATCGATATTTATCAATACTTTTGTCTGATTTTTCCTGACATTTTCGGACAAATTAACAATTAAAAGGTTATAATAAGTCAAAGCTTGAGGCATGTCCCGAAAATAAGAAATAAGATTACGGAAACCAAGAGAAATTGTTGCAAACAGAACCAGCCCCAGTCTCCTTCTCGAATCGGATCGGTTCGGATCGAACTGCTGATTGCCTCTAGTTACCCCATAATCAAGATATTCGTGCGCATGTCAGCTGTATCTCTCCTTCTAAATCAAGTGGCAAACATTTGACATTGTCTGCATCTGATTTGCATTCGCATTTGGATTCGGATTCCGATTCCATTTGATTGCCAGAACAGAACGTGAAGCTAGTGCTGAGGCCGATCCGAAGTGGCGGTAACAATTTGCATTTAGTGGCTGCCATTTGATGATCGTCCCAAAGGTTTCGGCGGTGCAAATGGCGGCAAATAGTAGCAATTAAGAGGCGTTTTTAGCGTTGCCTACGCATGAAGCACTTGGTGAATATCGCATTCAAGTTCTTTGGCTGAAGTGCCGTTTACCCTTGCTCTACGTACTTCGCACCGGTCTCTGCCGTGTAGTTTTCTGTACCATCAACGTTTTGTATTTTTTTTTTTTTTTTTTTTTTTTTTTTGTAGCCATGGCTCTGGTCTGGTTGAGCACTTTGACTTGAATTTCATTTGTCTCTAATCTAGGGGTCCCCGCGGATCTGAGCCACAGACAGATGCACAAATTCTGCTGCTCCAAATGCTGAATACGGCTGCCGGATGCGGATTTTTTATTATCACAAATGCGATCACAGAATTCAGTTTCCAGGCTCACCGCTGATTAGTATACGCTTTTCGTTAATTATTTTTTAAGGTTTTACAGAACGCTGCCATCTGTATTTTCCTGTCCCGTCCCTGTCTAAGAATAAACATACTGTTTTTTAAAAGTCTTATGGTGCTTTTGCATCAACAGTGAAGCTAAAGAAACGCATACAACTGCAGGTACCCATCGAAATTATAGCAGCGTAATAGCACTAAATTAATTAATTGCACTATTTACATTAATCAAAGACAAAACGCCACCGGAAGACTGACGGCAACCGGCAGATGTGCCTTGACTGGCCACGTTGAATGAAGCCCTTCTTGTTTCTGGCCAGAATAGCCGCTACTCTTCCTTCGCTAGAGTAAATCACAACACTTGAACATTTGTTAGGTTAAGTATCCCTAAGGAAACACAATTGGTTCCCGAACTTCCTAGGAACTGGTACACAATAACTTATAATTAACCCGTAGGAAACATTGACAAGCACAAAAAATGAAAGAAATGCTTGTTGCGGTATTTATATCCAAATTATTTAAATTATTTACTGTAATTATTCACTGTAATTTACTGCCGTGGTGGGAGGTTACGGCTTGGCCATGTGGTGTCGAGCAGAGTATTTAACTTGAACGGCTAACGGTTTGATTTCGTTCCCGTTTCTTTTATTGTGGTTCCCTTTCAGATCATGAGTACGGAATCACTTCACCTTAGGCGAACCGCATGCACTTGGACTTCTGGGTGTAGGTGACCGCGCCGTACTCCTCCACGATCTGGTCGATGGCAATCTTGTTGAGATTTTCCAGATAGAGACGCGTCTTCCGCGACTGAAGGATGTAGCTGATGACGTCGTGCAGGGCTTCCATGAAGAGGAAGCCGGCAGTGCCGCAGCTGAGGTCCAGGTATCGGAACCGATTTACGTCGCAGGTGCAGCCGTCATATAAGAAGTATATGAAGTCATTGTTATTGTGGTAGCGGAATACCACATAGTTGCCCCACGGAGCCATCACGAAGACCCGCTCTGCGCACCGGAAGCCGGCCCTGAGAAGCTTACAGATGCTGTCATAGCACCCGTTCTCCGACCCCACCACCGCCATCGTCTCCGGGATGCGAAGCAGGGCCGGATAGTGGTTTGGCTGGGCCCGGTGCACATCATGCGGCCCAGCAGACTCTGGGCACACGTCCAGTGGCTGCATCTGCTTCGGTAGCTCTGGACATGGTGGACACGGTGGCGCCTCCACCGGTGCCGCAACCACAGGCTTCTTACCCTTTTTACCCTTTTTGCCTCCCTTCTTACCCATGGCGGCTAGGCAGTTACTTTAGCTGGGATCTGTCTGGAGCGGGCTGTTTGCTGTGGGCTGTCTGCAGCGGGATCTGTCTGGGAAGTCTGGGCCGGATCGGGGCTATCTGAATGCTATCACTTGCTATTGGAAAGCGACGAGCCACAGGCGCACATATTGTTCCAAAAGGCCAAGTCAGCTGCTAGACGACGTGGAAAATCATGATTTAAGCCAATTGTCTTGATCTATGATTTTCGGGAAACTAATCAGTGGCTCACCTGGAACACGAGAAGCGCTAATCGCGATTTGAGTTCAACAAACACACTCGACACTCGACGGAAAATAGTTGCCAATTCGTTTCTATTGCACAATCTTTTTTGGTAAAGGCCGAAAGGAAATTTTTGTCGGAACGAAATCGAATCAGAGAAATTTTGTTAAGATTTCTGGTGGAATTTTTTCCGATTTTTCTGGTGTCTTTGTGTGTTCACAGACGACGAATTTACTTCTGATTTTTTGCCCTGCGTCTAGAGGCAAACTAGGCAACATACTGACAGTATCAGCGAAGCAACTCAATTTGGAAAATTCGGGAATGCAAAGGAATTCAGTTTATTCAAAATAGCAGGCGGGAAGATGTATTTATACATCTGCAAACCCAACTGGCTGAAGCCCCGTTCTGCAAGGGACAAATGCAAACTAAGCAGCTTAATTAAGTAGGGCGGGTGGGAAGTGCGATTGCAAAGGAATCCTCGGCCACTTACTACTTCACAGGCACCAAAAGTGTATGGCTCCCAGAGCAATTAAAATGTGGCCACTGTGCATTCGGAACCCTTGAAAGGGAAACTCAAGATACAAAAAATACCAAAAAACGTTTCGTGAAAATAAGAATGTAGTTAAACGCCAGAACCTGTTCCAGCCACTGGACAATGAACACAGAAGTGTTGGTTTGTTCACTGGTCGAAGTGCAATTACCCAACGATGCAAGTCCAGCACAGTGGATCTCAATTCATAGTGGGTTTAAGAAAATTAGACATAAAAAACAAACAAATATTTGAATAGTTTCGGGGAATTAAACAAAAGACTGATGAGGAGTAAGTAAGTTAAATAATGTCCATTATGCAATATATTTCTGGACATATGTTATCAGCACAGAAAATATATCAAGGCTGAATATATGGGCTTCAGAAACAGAAAGTGATAGTTTTTGGCTTGAGCCCTCGCCTGACTGCCACACATAATTTAAAGCCTGTTTCGTGGCCATTCTTCCCAACTGTTTTCCCCACTGTGCAATTGGCATGATCGCATGCAAATATATTAGGTTCCCCCCGGAGATCGCTGACTAAGCCACAAATGACTCTCGACAGGCTGATTTTGGTCTGTACCCGGTGCAGACGAGTGGTTATAGCGCTACTCTTTGGCTTTGGACCTCCTATTTTCTGCCGAATTTGCAGCATTAATTTGTTTGGCGCTTAAATCAAACAATATGTTCGTGCCTGAATATTTACTTTAAAATTTGGAGTTACAGGCAGAGTTTTAGAAGCGAAATATGTATATTCTGTATTACGACCTTCTCTCTCTCTCTCTCCCTCTCTTCTCTTATAATTTAATCGACAACCGACACAAAGTGGCGAGATACGATTACATAGTCAGATGCGTATAAAGATAATTGATTGTTTAAAAAACCTTGACAAAAATGTTATACCCATTAATATTGTAATAACAGCTAGCTATAACTTATTTATATTTAAATCATCCAAATCGGAAGCTCCTTACTAAAAATCATTTTTTTAGAGTCAGTGCAACATTCCGTGAAATGCATGCTTCATGTGATGCCCATATCCAGTAGTCACGTCGTATTCCTAGCATTCTGCGAGAGCCAAATGGCTTGCATTCAACCGCGATGATGACACCGCAATAGCAATCGCAATCCCAGCCCCTTTCAGCTGAAGCTGGGTTAGTTGGGTTCACTAGTGACGGATCCAGTGGGGCACACTTCTACGAGTATTGCTTCATCCACGAAGCTATCGGCTAATGGGGTAACCTGTCTCGATGGCAACATGAATCGGCAGTCGACTCCCATGTGGATTTTATACATGTTCCGTGGGGTGCTCATCGTGAAGATTATATAACCTGTGGCCAATAGTACTAGCAATGTTGTACCCGACTTCAGGTAAACATTTGATAATTAGTTGTAATTTGGGTTTAGATTTGCAAAAACGCTTACTAACTTAAAACTAAATCAAATAAGAAATTCTTAATTCTTAAGAATCTATCTTTGGTGAAATGAAAAGAAAAAACAAGAAAGGAAAGCTAACTTCGGGCGGAGCCGAAGTTTATATACCCTTGCAGAATATTCTTCAAAAACACAAAAGATGGGCAATTTTCGATTTTTCAGTTATATTATTATATCTATAGCTATATCTTATAGTCGGCAGATCCTGATAAAATTTGGTTTGTCGTAGTATTTTGCCAAAAATAGCATTCTAACTAAATTTGAACTCTATAACTTTAAAATCGCCGAAGTTATAGCATTTCCGATCAATCAGTTATATGGCAGCTATAGGATATAGTCGGCCGATCCTTATGAAATTTGGTATGTCGTATTATGTTGCCAACAATAGCATTCGTACAAAATTTGAACTCTATAACTTTAAAATCGCCGAAGTTATAGCATTTCCGATCAATCAGTTATATGGCAGCTATAGGATATAGTCGGCCGATCCTTATGAAATTTGGTATGTCGTATTATGTTGCCAACAATAGCATTCGTACAAAATCTGAATTCTCTAACTCTAAAAACACCGAAGTTATACCATTTCCGATCAATCAGTTATATGGCAGCTATAGGATATAGTCGGCCGATCCCGGCCGTTCCGACTTATATACTGCGTGCAAAGGAAAGAAGGGTGTGTGCAAAGTTTCAAGTCGATAGCTTTAAAACTGAGAGACTAGTTTGCGTAGAAACAGACAGACGGACAGACAGACGGACAGACGGACAGACGGACAGACGGACATGCTTATATCAACTCAGGAGGTGATCCTGACCAAGAATATATATACTTTATAGGGTCGGAGATGTCTCCTTCACTGCGTTGCACACTTTTGACCAAAATTATAATACCCTCTGCAAGGGTATAAAAAGTGACAAATATATAAATATAATGGAGTTCAGCGGACCGAAAAAAATTGTCCAGTTTTTGGTATTTATTTATTTCTATATTCAGAATTAAGATTTTAGTTTTATGTAGTTAGGACTACTATATCATATAGCTGACATATTAAATATCGAAACCAAAAAATAAACATTGTTGCCCGAGCTCCTCGGCTAATAAAACAAAAATAAAAACAAAACTATAAAACGGATATTTTTGTTTTGACTTGGCTTTCATCATGTTTATAAGTCGGAATACTGAATTTCAAAAATTTTGAATAAAATAAAAACTTTGAATAAAATATTTATAAATTCTTTGCATGCTTTGCATACTTCTGAACAATTTAATAATTTATTGTAATTATATTAATATTGAAATGAAATATATTAAATGTATAATACTATTGAAATTAAATATGGCTGTCACTCACATGTTGCTTTTAAATCGCACTCAGCAGTAGCAGCTCGCCTTCATCAAGCTTTGGGCAAAGCTTCCCTACGGGATATAAACATATAAATGCGTTAGAGAAAAATTTAAGTAATTTTAAGAGAGACGGGCAAAATATAGATTTTCAAACCATAAAATTCTTTAAATAATTACAATATATAAAATTTTTTAAAATTAATGAAGATTGATAGGCATAATCCAACCTTGCAGACAACAAAAACCTATTCCCTAAATAACGATTTTCTTGAGAGCAGACCTTGGCTTTACGTTTGCAGTTAAGCCATGTTCCTGACAAGTTTAACAAAGATAACAAAGCTTTGGATTTGAGCCCAGGCAGCAACCAAACCAAAGCTCTTAAAGCAATATAAATGGGCATGAGCTTGCGCTGAATAAGTTTACGCTGAATGAGTTTTGCGGAGGGGAAATGCCGCATCATTTATGTGGAGAAACCCCTTTGTGCGTAAGCGGTGCACACTTTCTGCTCTCTGCCCTTTTTTGGCACTTCCTTAGGTGCAGGTGAACTTCAATCGAGATGCTGTACTGGGACTGTAGGCCACCACGAACGACAGGTTATCGAAAGTGCAACGAACTGGTGACGGCGCCAGGGAGTCTGGGGCAAGCAAAAAATAAGGACGAGGACCAGGCCAAGTCTCTCGGCCTGGACAAATAAAAAAATATATAAAGCAAGAGCAAGGCATCAGGAAAACGAAAAACTCCCTGGCGCCAACATTTTTATTGCAACTTTCGAATGGCCCTGGGCAGGTGGCCAACGATAATGGTAACTGGGTGACCTGGTACTGGTACTGGGAAAGCCACAACTACGGCAACCGCGTGCTAAAATAAACAAAATGCAAAACCAAACACAGAGTTTCCAGGGCCCCGCTCCCATTTCCCACTTCCGAGACCCGAGTGTTACCGGGCAGCCAAAAGGTTTAAGTTCCTTTATGTGGTGGCGGCGGCGGCAACATGCTTAATCCCAAATTGTATCTTCAAGGCGGGTTGCCGTTGCCATTTTACGAGGTTCCTGCTCAATGGCGTAGACCGTACTGGCTTGCCGACCCCAACCTTAAAAATCCAAGAACCATGAACCGGACCAAACAGGACCTTTTCTTTGTCTGCTCGATGGCTCGGCGACGGCCCACACTCAAACTTTATCCCTAAAACCAACAACGTGTGTGCGTGAGTATCTTTATATATTTTTAAGGGTGCTATTCTTTTTCCTACCCTCACAAAAAAAACTTTTCAAGTCGGGGTCACCTTTAAGGCGGCAAAATCACTTTGAAATACAATTACTCTCAATTAACAATGTAATGAAGCGCAATCGGTAAAAGCCGAGGGATTTGCACAAATCCACCCACGGGTATTGAAAACTTTTGTAAATATCGCTTGAGGTAAACTTTTTTGTTTGCTGGCTTTTGTATGGACTTACAGTTCGATGTATGTATGTCAAGGAAATCCTCCCTCCAAGTGCCTTGATTAATTCGCATCTTGGGATTAGTCGATTCGTCCCATGCTTAACCCAAGTGTCTGGACACAAATCCTGAGTAAAACAAATTTAAGTTTTATGGGGCTTTTAATTGAATCAGCATCAGGTAAACTCCTACATCGAGATGTGTGAATTAAAATTCTTGATTACCCATATTTTCCGTATTTAGTATAAATTGTAATTTTCATTTGGAAAAGGGGAAGGATGAATTTTTTAATATAACGTCTTTAATTTAGTCACATTTCCTTTACCTAGGCGAATGATTCCACAATAGTTCGGCAAATCCTTTGAGATTAGCTCAAGCCAAAAACAACCGTCATTGGGCTACTTACTTGGGCTTCAGAAGCTACCAATTTCAATTATTGCCAATTGCCTCAACTGTCGTCTAGTTAATTGCACACTTTACATCGTTGCCGTTTAACCTAATGGCCCATGCAAACGCCTTTTTAAATTCCTATTGTGTTTGGTGTTCAAATCGTTCCTAGCATCAGCATGGATTTGTTTTCCAAAGACGATGGCGTGAAAGCGTGGAACGGCGGCTGCGTTCCTTGACTTATGAGGCAGTCGCTAAATAAATATGACACTCGAAAATGGAAACCCCTCCATCCTCCATTCTAACCGCGTCACATTTAAATGTAAATGATAAAAAAAATGCCAAATTGCCAGGACTTTGTAGTGGGTGTAAAGCGGGGGGACTTCCTTAAGCTGATGATTGGAAATTCACTCGCTCCCTTTCGCATTTTCAGCTTTTTCGACTTGTGTTTGTTTGGCTGCGTGCAATTTGAGTTTGCGTTTTCCCCGTTTACTTTGAGGCACAAGAAATATGCTAACACACACACACACATACACACATACACACACGCACACACACACACACACACACACATAAAAAACGAAGTGAACAAAGGACGGCACCACACTCAAAAATAAATCGCATTCAGCGCTGTGCAAACATATCAATGCAAATCATCGCAGGAAGGAGGAGAGGACGCCAAATATCGAAATTGAGGTCGCCGCCTCGTTGGCTTTGAAAGTGGAAGGCATGAAAGCCAAATTCCATATCACTTGGCCACCGTCGGTAACTAACCTTCTCCATCTCCATCTCTATCTCCGCTTCTGATTCCTCTTTACCTGCCTGTTCTTAAGGTATTGATGGTAAAGCGATTTTGGCCAAGGTAGGGCTCTAACTAACCAGCAAATAGGGCGGATGAACTGGGAACGTGTCTAATTCTGACATTAGCAGCATGCCCAGCCGAAAAGTATCACAACACACATTTGCTGACCATACACTAAAACTAATCACTTTAAGAAGCCTTCTGTGTTTGAAATATCCTTACACAATTGTTACTTCACCTATCCCCTTTTTCAAACATTTCCGTAATGTCGGAAGAATCCCCTTGTAAATATCTCTAAACCATGATTTGCTACCACGGGAACAGAACCTCCAGTAAGCAGCTGAGCAACTAGTAAATCTTCGTGAAGGAACGGTCCTGATTGGGCAAGGCCGGCGGCCATTTAATATAGCAATATTAACTCAAAGATTGACAATATCATAACTTGGCAAAAAAAAGAGAACAAATTTGGCCAAATTTTTAGATTTAGTTCTGAGATGCAACCAAAACCAGTGGATGGCATTGCCAACCCGAAGGCAGTATCGTTGGGCCTATCACCAGACATTTAGACTAAATGCTAATGTGTAATTAGGCGCTTACTCATGGCGTCCTTAATGATATCCTGTACAGCCCATATATATTCCCAGCACTGTGTGTGATACGTCGTTTTCTCTGGCCCAATTCCTGCTGGCCCGACCAGGTAACTAATAAAAAATCAATGGGTTTGGAAAGCAAGGTGGTGCTGAATGTCACCAGAAATTTTTTGGCTCTGATTACAAATTGTTGTCGCCAGCATCGCACGCCCCCAATAATTTATTGCATGTTATTAGCATCACGCATACGCCGCGTTGGTTCTCCCCTGCTCCGAGCTGAGCGAGACTGAGTGGAACTGAGCAGTCTGTGATTGATGCGAGGCCATTGTTGCTTATTCGCCCTGTAGGAAAACCCCCTCCCCTAGAGTGAACGCAATGCCAAAACGAACCTCCCGTCCCTTCTCTGCCTATTAATCATACGCCGCGTGTGTCGCCGTGCGTCGGGAGCTTAATAAATGGTGACCAGCCAGCAGCCAAGCTGACAGTCTCAACTGCAGTCAAGACATAGTTGCAGTGCAGAAATTGAGAGTTGCAGGAAGTGCTGCGGGTCAGAGAGGAAGCAGCAGAAAACATTTTTTGGCCAAACAATTTAGCAAAGTATGCCCCAGGCAACTCGCGGCCACAACTTTTTAGACGGCCAATAAGTAATGGTAACTTTACTCCCACTACTCCTGCCCCGGGAGCAAAAGCTCGAAAGTCCGGTGGGGAATCCAAGGCAATGTTGCAAGTGGCCCAATCAATTGAGAGCACGGTAAAACTGAAATGAGAGAAAACTCCCCCAATCCCACAATCCCACAAAATAAACCTAAACAAGAAAGGAAGCAGCATACAGATTTTAAGAGCTAATAAAAACTAGCACAAAACTGTTTTCCGATTGTAAATTAATGCATTTTTGGCTTAGTTATGAGCGATTTTCATGGCAATAAATAACGATAATTTAATAAAAAATTAAATTTTTAAAATATATTATTTTTAATACATTTTTTGGAATTTAAATGGTTTTCAGAAGCTTAAAATTAAGTGAAGTAATCATTTCCGACCCCATAAATCATATATATTCTTGATCAGCATCAAAAGGACATTCTATTTAGCCAAGAAAAAAAGGAACTTATTTTTTTTTTAATTTTTCAAAATTTTATAAGGGGTAACATCATAAAAATTGTCAAAAATACAAAAAAAATGAAATTTAAAAAATTGGAAAACTTAAGATAAAGATTTTATAAGCTTATAAAAACTAGCACAAAACTGTTTTCGGATTGAAAATTAATGCATTTTTGGCTTAGTTATGAGCGATTTTCATGGCAATAAATAACGATAATTTAATAAAAAATTAAATTTTTAAAATATATTATTTTTAATACATTTTTTGGAATTTAAATGGTTTTCAGAAGCTTAAAATTAAGTGAAGTAATTATTTCCGACCCCATAAATCATATATATTCTTGATCAGCATCAAAAGGACATTCTATTTAGCCAAGAAAAAAAAAAATTCAGGAGGAAATTTAGTCTGCGGCAGAATTTAAGCCAACGAACGCAAGCTTACCCTGGTGCTTTTAATTCATTAAATTAGCTCGATAATTACAGGCAAGTAAGCTGGAACCAAGAGCAGAAGCCAAAGCATCTGCGCTTACAGCCACGTCCGTGGGAGTCATGGATGTGCCGCACACATTCTCCTCTACTTGCTGTGCTCCAAGTGTCATTCCCCTGTCATCCGACACACACTGGAAAGCCAGTGGACAAAAGCCGCAGGGAAAGCCACGACTTACGTTTGGCTTTCGAACTTGCACAGTGCTCCTGTTTCCCACTCCCCATTCCATGCTTCAAATTTCCCGGCATGCAAATGTCAGCTGTGCACACCTCCCACTTCACCCACACCTCACAACACACCCCCAGCACACAAGTATCTAACTACATCAAGTTATTAGCACTAATAGAGCGTAAGTGAGGGATTAGATGTTGTTATGACACCTTTTGCATCTGTGCCGGCGAGCAATCAAGTATTGGCCACACTCGACAAATTGAAGGTGCCACTTTGATGGGACATGTGAGGAGTGAGCTCCAATCAGGTGTTCTTTTATTATAAATGGCTAGAAGCCACGAACTAGTAGAACTCGCACAGCTAGGGTACTACTGCAAATAGACGCAGCTAGAACTGTTTCCTAAGAAAAACTGGCGTTCAAAAACACACCTAAGTTTGTACGCCTTGCAGTATTATGATTTTTTCATAAAATTGGAAGCGGTTAGCAGAAATTATTTGGAATCTATTTAATAAAATTATTACTTAGCATCGCATAGAACTTCTTTAATATATAAGATTTAATTTGACAATATTTAATTGCGTTCTTTCCTAAGAAATTGTTATACCACAGCTAAGCGCCCCGCACCTATTAAACACTGTAGGACATTAAGCGCAGCTGCTGTATCTTTGTCTGTGCGTGCTCCTGGTAAATGCGGATGATTTTTTTTTTTGTGTGTTTGCGTGGGCGCCATTAAATAGCACTGTGATTTGAAAGCTGAGTAGCAAGCGGCGGCCACACAACCAAGAACACACACAAAAACGAACACCCAAAGGTACGTATACACCTCGACACCAGACCATGGATTATTATCTCAATTTTTCACAACTTTGCTTAATAATAATTTGCGACGACTTATGACGGCCAAACATGAAAAAAGTCGATGTTTCTTGATAAGTTAAATGATTGTCAAACAAACATTTGCCAGACCCGTATCTTTATTTTCAGCACAAGACTGCCGCCCAGGTGTGATTAAATAGTCGATGCTTGTTGATAAGCTAAATGATAGTCAAACAATTACGACTCTCCCCGGAGGTCTGTCAGGCTTCAAAACCCCGTATGTTAGCTTTATAACTTCCTTGTTTTTATACCCCTGCAGGGTATAATAGTTTCAGTCAGAAGATTGCAACGCAGTGAAGGAGACATCCCCCGACCCTATAAAGTGAATATATTCTTGATAAGCATCAACAGCCGAGTCGATCTAGCCATGCCCGTCTGTCTATATTGACTATATCCTATAGCTGTCATAAGAATAATCTCCCTGATTAAAAATAGAAAATATTATAACTTCGCTGTTTTTCAACGTATTTTAATCAATTAAATTTGAGATTTGGATTCTTATTTTTATTTCAGAATTTCGGTTTTAATATCATGAAAATCGGACGACTATACCCTATAGCTGCCATAGAAACAATCAGGAAGATAATAAAACAAACCCTTTTTCAACATATTTTCATCTATTTTATTATTTCAGATTTTCCTTTTTAATTTTATACTTTCTCTCTTTTTTAATATATTTTCATCTACTCCGGGAACAAATCGGATGATTATATCATATATGTAGATGCCATAGGAACGATAGGTAAACGATGTAAAACTTTAAATGAAATGAAAGTAGCCAAAACCGTTGTTTTTTTAAATATAAATATTTATGTTTTAATATTTTATTAGATATGGATAGAAAAGCAATGATCCAATTGTATTAATTGATTGTTTGTATTAATTTCTTCTTGTATTTTACTTTAAGCTTTACTATACTTAATAACAATTCTATACTTAATGATTATACAAACTGCTCGATACACGATTGTCCCTGTTTCTTTTTACTCTATGATGGGCACATTCTGAGTCGCCTTTCGACTTGACATTGGCCTTTTCCAGGGAAAAGGATTTGTTTTTGGAACTGGGCAGCAATTGCGACGGCCAATGACGCTGACGGCTTGATATTAGACATTAGCTTTTGTTACCAACAATACATTGATAAACAAACTCTTGATTGAAAACCAACAAAGAGCATGGCTCAGTAAATTTCCGAATGCAGCCAGGCTACCACACCGCACTTCGAGTTGAAAATTCATAGGAAAATGGAATAGGGTGGAGCGTGAAAATCGTGGCAGGAAAGAAATAAGGAAAACAATGAGTTGGGCGTGTCTAAATATTGAACAAGCGTGGGCGACTCTGTCTGCTATGGATTGTGCCTAATCCTGCCCTCTTCTATCCTGCTCCCTGCACCGCCCTACTGGCTGCCAACTCAGATCCTGATTGTGGTCCCAGCCACGTTAATTAACAGATTTTACCCGCTGCAGATAGCCGATAGGATGGCAGTAGCAGGCAAACCTCAGGCGACTTGTCCTTATCATCCACTTCCGCATTCCCGGTTGAAAAGAGCCCCCATCGGAAAGCTGCCTTTGAAGTCCCCCACATGCCTTTGAGTGGTGCCCAAATGCAACAGAGGAAAGGACTCACATCAACTGTTCACCCAATATAACTAGATGTAAAATACACAAAGAACAATTGCACTTTAAATTTACAACTCCCGGAAAAGTGGCTCCTTTGCCTTCTCAACGTTGCCTTTCAATTTGCGGTTACTGGATTCGGGGCTTAATTTTTGGAACCCAGACGACAGTTGCAAATTAGACGGAATGGAATGGAAGATGATATGCAGATGGCAGCTGGACGTTGTGAAAACAAAGCATTACCCGAGCCCCAATGGTTCAATGGACTTTAGCCAGATGATTCTGTCGCAGCCACTTGCCTTTGTATCTCTCTCTCATTCTCTGTCATTCTCTGCAGGATCTCTGTCTCCCTATCTGCCTCCGTCTCCGTCTCCGTCACTGTCCTCGTATCTGTCCCCGGCATGTGCCTGCAAATCCCTGGAGAGTGCAGAAGATTAAGATTATGCAAATTGAAGTACAACATGCAAAATGCAACAAAAGGCAAACACCACAGCGAGGAAGCTGGTGTTGGGAAGGCCGCTGGGTGTGAGTCTCAACAGTTAGCTGACACAGCTGACAATATGTAATCCCCCGGAACAAAACCGCCCCTCTTCGTTTCCGATTTGCCGATGTGCCAATTTTCTTCCCTCTCACCTCCTGAGAACGAAAGGGAAACAGTAACATTAATGATGTCAGGAACTTCAAGCAGGATTCGAACGAAAAGCAGGGCACAGCATATATACGTATTGAATGATACGAAGATACTGGGGAATATGCGTTGGTATATTATTCAAAACAGTCAACATATTCTGAGGTTTTATAAGTGTGTGATTGAAAAGAAACATCATTTGCAGGCCTGTGCCATCCATATCTAAAGGCATCTACCTTCGTTGGAGCTCAAATCAAAACTCAAGACAATGAATTAAAATCAATTCGATTCTGACTGGCCACGACCACTAAAACGCTCATTAATCATAAGACAGGAACGAATATGCCCCGATATATTCCCACATTTCCCTTGCGCCGAAACATCTGGGTAAAGGCCTCATTAGTGTAGGCTCGAAATGTCAAATAACTGAAGGATATTGCTTTATTTTCTTTGATTTTTTTTTTGTTGGCACGCACACACACATTGCCAAGGTTAAAGGAAGAAAAATTCACAATATTGCCTACATACTCGCACGTCACTCGCTGTCGAAGCGGGGAAAGTTAAAGACGCGTAAATTGGGCCCCAGGACAAAGGATAAACGGGCCGAGAGCAGGCGGAAAGGCCGAGAGCTGGGGCACAGGGAGGTCAAAACACAAATAATAATAAAAGAAGTTAATGAGATTGGAATACAATAAAACTTAAGCGCATTTTTAAGGTTGAGTTTTACTCGACTTAAGGCCCAGGAAAATCGATTGCCCCGCCTGAAGAAAAGCGAATGGACAGAAGCGGAAAAGCAGCTGACGGGATACCAAAAGCAGCAGCATTCCCTGCCAACTCCGGGTAACACAGGACGATGACAAATTGTTTGGGCCCGTCTTGAGACCAAGGCGCAAATGCAGACGCTAGCTAAGGAAAACCTCTAGTTTATGCGCTGCCTAAAACAAAGTATTAAAGATTGTCGCCAAACTTTAAATGTTTTAAGTTAAAAAACTTTGAAAGCCTATGGAAAACTATGAAAATGTGTCTAATACATTCGAAACTTCAAACTAATACACTAATTAGAATACACAAACTGTTGGACTCTGTTATGTGGTACTTGGTGCGATTCATGATATAACGGCCATAAACCTTAGGCTTCTTTGCTTCCTTTTTTCCTCGGTTTGTTTGTGTTGAGAGTTTTCTGCTGGGCATGATGTTGGGTTTTATATCTCAGTCTTGGCTCGGATGCTAAGATGATGAACCCGGCATTCACTCTCGCACTCGCACTCGCACTCACCAGCTGTGGCTGCAGCTGAATCATGGCAACTTATTGAGCACCGCCTTCTATTTCGAAGGAACCCATTCCCATTCCCACTCCATTGGAGCCATTCCGGACACTCGAAGTCCGGCATTTGGCATCGGGGATTGTCCCTCATTAAACTTGGCATTCAAATGTAATCTCCAAGAACGCCTTGACAAACTTCACTTTCACTGCCGCTTTCTCTGCCACTTTTCCTTTGGAATCACTTCGTGCACAGGGGATGACACAAATAAATAATATATTTAGAAGTAATATCAAAGAGTATAAAACTAAATAGTGGAAACACTCAAACAAAAAAATGTGTCGTATGGCGACCTTCAAAAATATATAATATAAAAAATATCAATATATCGAATATAAATGCCTTGGTTTTTTCGGAACGGTTCTTTAAGTACATATATAAGTTATTTGCGTATATCCTGGCCTACATTCTTTCGATGTGAAAATGCCAACGCCAAATGATAGGAATTTAAAAAGTTTTTGCCCTGATTTGTTTCCTCACTCCATTCTCTGTTTGGTCACATTTTTTGCTCTTTATCCTTCGTCAAGGCGTATATCCTGCTATATCGTGCCATATCCTGCGGCCATGAATGCAAGAGAATGCGTAGTGCCAGAGGACAATGTGGGCAGGCTAAACACAGAGACGGACTGGAGATTGGCCATTGGCATTTAATCACGACCCTCATGGCCCACATTTTCACCTTCTGGAATAGGGATTCAGAGCTTTCTTGGATATTTCGGGCTTAAGTCCGAGACGCAAAGAAATTAAATTATTCTGAAATTGCATTTGCATTCCGATTTCGAAATTCCTTGAAGGGAAATGCAGTGCCAAGTCAACAGAAAAAGCTGTCAAACGACCTAAAGGTATGGGAATTCCTCAAAATAATGTTATTTGTGCAGCCCTGCAGGGCGTTAACATATTAATTAGTGTACGGTCTGCTCTGGCCCTATAAGTCAATATTATAAAGTTGGCAAAGGAAGGATTGGGATATTACTAAAAATGTTTTTAGCGTTTCTCACAGTTGTAAGTGCAACTTTTCTGCATATTTCATATATACACCAGTTATTGCCCCTTAAAGTTACAGGACCTCACTACAACAGGGGGAAATCATATCTTGTTACTTCTGAAGAAAAACAATTCGATGGCCAAGTGAACAAGCCCCAACCAAGAAGGTCCTGTTTTTGGTAAACTTAATTTTCGGAACAATCAAATGAAATTGGTCTCGAGCCTGTTGCCGCACATCTCGAACTCGAACGGAAGAGGCTTTGGGTCATGTGTGCGTGTGTATTATGCGTCAGCAACATTCGTAAAGTTGAAAGAGTTATTAAGAATCCGTTCATAGATACATGTATGAAGGCAGCGCCAAGAACTGGAAGGTACGAACACTTGTACTGTTGGCGAAAGAAGTGCTAACTAACCTTCAGCCAGCGCAACCCCAGGGAGCTCTTAAGATCGAGTGGAGCCAGAAAGAAAAGCCCTTTGACGCTTTATTTGAATTTTCTGCGGTGCCAAGCATTTCGCACTTATTAACTGACTTCATAGAGAAATTGCGGACCCAAAGACATATGACCGAGGCGGACACCAAAAATAACACGTCAATCAATCATCGTCATTGTCATTATCATTAGCATGCCCAGGAAAGCAAAAGCAGTAGCAGAACCGGCAGCAGGAGGACGATGCAGAGTCGCCGACAAGGTTTGCTGGCCATCTTTAAATTTTCATTACCATCAATAACAAGCCAGGGCCAAGAGCACACAGTAACGTTGCTGTGAGATGAGCGCTGAGGCTGGGCACGGGTAGATAGGAACACAAGGAGTACTTGGCGAAGGAGCAAGAAAAAGTCCAGGGGAAATGATGAGTAGCCTTGAATTGAATTGCTTTTAAATTGGATTTACCCGACTTCTTCATATCCTGACTTCATGTGCGTTCTTTACCCGGACTCTTTTTTTTTATGTGCTTATATGAATATGTATACGTCTTACTGGATTGTGTGACCTTAGAATGGTCACAGGTTCAAACCATCGAGCCCTTGATCGAACCCTTTAAGAATACATTTTAAATTAGGTTTTAACAGTGATGAATTTAATTATTCTGATAATAATTTGTCGATACTTCCTATGTCATTATTATTATATAGTCAATAAGCTAAAATCGAAAATAAAAATGTTAATATCTCAGAATAGATAAAACCATATTGAAGAACGGCGAAATCATATTTGGTTACTATTGCAGGGTGTCTTTATTTTAGTCAGAACAATCCTTTCAAATAATATACCGAAGGTGCTAAGATCTGTGCATCTGTGCACCTTAAATATACCCATTCTAAGAACCTTCTTAAATCTATACAAATATAAGTTTTTTAAAAAATCCGAAGGATTAAAAATTCCTTAGCTTAGCTAAAGAATATCACTCGGCCATCTTAACCCACTCTAAGAATCCGGAGGAGTGGAGGTGTGGAAATCCTAATAAGACAAATGTATTTGCATAAAGCGCACACACGTCCAAATCTACACGAGCGCACAGCAGTTCCACACTGTGGCTCACGGTTGGCTGCACATCAACTATATTAAATGTTTGCAACTAAAATTGAATTTGTTGCAAATTAAAATGCAATTACAGGAGCAGAAACCATGAGCGACCGCGATACACAGGTCCATGTACACGCAAACACTCGCGCACAGACACACACACACGCTTTGGTACCCAGAAATTGATAAACGAATTGTGCCTGCATACTTTCCAGCTGCAGCTTGCTCGGCGCTCCCCAGCGCTTATCAGAGCTGTGGCTGCACACTCGTAAACGTTACAATTGGGACGCCCCATCCCATGCTTTCCAGAGTTTGCACGAGGAACAGGACCAAACGACAACCGCAAACAGATGGGGGCTTCGCCGTGACTTTTGTTTTGCCATTTGGCCAAAAGCTCTTGTCAAAATGCAAATGTTTCATTCGGCAAGTTAGTTGCTCTATAGCGAGTGGTTTTAAATAATCAGAAAGGGGAAGAAATATTAATTATAATAATATTATATGGAAAAAATAAATGAAGGTGTGGCCAATATTTATTTATTTATTTTTAAGCCACATTTTATTCGCCACTTTCTAGCCGTACAGTAAGCTTGCCACCGGGGCAAAGAGAAAACAAGTGGGCGCTCCAGCACCCCTCTGACAGCTTGTGGACACATTTGCACATATCCAGCGCCTTCTGCATACAGAAAGAACGAGAATGCCAGATAAATACGCACATGTGCGTTCTTACACAAATATATGTGTTGGTATATGGTATAGGCATATACGCCGCTTGCTTTATATTATTGATTTTAACATGGAATGCGGTTAAAAACAACTCAGTAAGTTGGTCGTACAGTGGCCACAGCTTAGATGAAGTCCCGAGACCAAGCTGAGAGCGAACTCGACTCCGTGGATTCTCCACCCACTCCTCGACAGCACTTGATCTTCGTCATTAGAGACACGAGGCAAGGCCCTTGAAAAATGGTAACATTAAGACTTAATTATTGCTCTGAAATTTCAACTTATTATCCAGCCAGCAGCCAGTTGGGCAACCTTGTTCTTGCCTATTATTGCCTTCCGGAAAAAGGGTTGTGAATTTTTGGTTAACTTTCTATACAAAGCCCACAAAGCGAAGGTTTTCATAAGTCATGAATATTCCGATTCACCTTAAAAATCCTAATTAGTTAGGGCATTTAGGGTATACAACTTCGAAATCCCGAGGTCACCTTCTTTTCTGGTATCAGGGTATTTCCGCTTTGTGTGGCTCTAACTTTCCCCTTTTCTCCTTGGCACGTTCCCCCTCCCCGCTCACCACTCTTCTGTTTGTCAGCTAATAATTGAAATTTTAATTGAACGTTTGTGCCAAGGCGGTAGTGGCATAAATAAACACCTAAAAGCAAACTATATACGAACTGTAAGGTGAGAGCGAGAGAGAGAAGGAAGAGGGCTGAAACGAAATCGAAATCAATTGGGCGTAAAGTTTTATTCACGCTTTTATTTTTTTTATCCAGATCAGACCGTCGGCTTTCAGCTTGTTGCGTATAAACAGTGGCTAACGAGCCGAAATTAACATTTTTATGCGCCCCAACAGGGAAGCGGCTAGAGATATGGGTTGGCCGTAATCCGACGACGTTGTTAAAAATTCAGGGCTCAGTGAAGACCATTTAAATCAGAACCGGATCTCAGTGCAGTCTAGTCGCAGTCCATCCACGGTGGGACAGTCGCCAATGTCGATCAGCCACTGACCCAAGGGAAATACACAGCAGGGCTGAATCAATTGAATCGTTTGGGAAGGACAATGTCAGAAGGACGCGAGGGGGAAGCTTAATAGCAGTTCCTTCAATTAACTTACGTCGAGATCTAATTGTAGGCGTAAGTTGAGTAGTTAATACTTATTTATTGATTTATTTGAGAGGAGGTAAATAATATACATGATTAGTAATGAAGCCTAAAGCTTGGTTTTATTTACAGTTAGGTATTGTTCAAGATTTGATTTTACTCAGAATTTTGCATTTAATGAAGAAACTATATAGAACGCCTAGAAAGTTTCTAGTAGAAACACAAAAACTAAGCTGTGAGAAGTCCTCATTTTCTTTCCTCGTGGCACATTAAACTCAAATTCAATTTACAAACATAAAATTGAGCTGATTGAACAACAAATTTTATATGCCATTATAACGAGCCCCGAAACAGTTTCATACTTGCCGAACGCAGAAAGAAATAATGAAAAAAAATCAAATAAAAGTAATCGCAAAGTCAGACCACCCAAGCAGATGCAACAATTTATATCGCTTTACGGGGTCTTTGAACCAAAAAGAGGGGTCGGGGTGCGCACGATTTGTCTTTTTGTATCATTAAAAATTGACTGGGAGTTTATTATGATTGAACTGTTTCCATCTGGCCTGTGGCACCCGCACAGCATTAATACACATCAGGTGGCTGCTACTGCGGTATCTTCGGTACCAGCTCCACTGTTTACCCTTGCAGTTTGCAATTTTTAAAAATTTAAATGATTTGAAAAATTTGTGTGTGTGATTGATGCTGATTAAGAATAAATATTATTTATAGGATCGGAAATGACTTCATAACTGCGTTGAAAACTTTTTAATGAATTATAATACCTTGCTAAGGTATAACAATAGCAAAAAACTACGGATTTATACTCAAGAGTGAACTCTCTAATTTCGAACTTTTATAATTTTGAAGTCAAAACTTGGTGAGCTGTTTTTTCTCAAAAAAGACAAATACATCTATGTAAACGTGATTATCTTATTCCTATTTCCGTAATTTACAAAAGTGAAAAATAAGAAGAACCAGGAATTTGGTTGCTCGTTATGAAAAGTTGTTTCAAATGACTCCTACACACAACGTAGACCAATGACAGTTCAAGTATTTCTTTTATTATTATTACCCAGGGACGATTAGGGACAAGTCTTATAATTAAACCCTTACAATTCAAATTGGATTTATTTTTAATGATCCAATGAACTGCAAGGGTATACAAACTTCGGCGTGCCCAAAACAGTTTGAGGGCCTTAGTATTTTTCCCTATTTTTCCCAGAAAGACTGGTAAGGCCGTGTTTTTTCCTAACATTCTCCAGTTTTTGTTTAGTTTAGTCTTTGAGGGCTACAACAATATCTAAATTTTTGGGCAATTAATAGTATGCTGTTACCGTTGTGGGATTACTGTATTTTTGCTCTGTGGAGCCACTTGGCTTGCAACTAAAAACCTGCAGCAGGAGAGAACTGGTGCAACACCACAGGGAATGACCTGTTTTGCAGCTAATTTAAACAGATTTATGACGCTGTGTGTTGGGATCGAATTACAATAGGCCAGATCTGAGATATGGTTTGGGGAATAGGGCCACTGGCTCAGCACCTCTCTGGTGTTGTGACCACCACGATTTACAGCGCGGTGTTGTATCGTCACTAACTCACAACAATGTATACGAATAGACTGTAATCTTTCCCATCTAGTGGTATTGATACTTTTACAAATCTGCGCTTCAGAAAGAATCTTGGCTGCGGAGTAAATGAAGATAATATCGATGATGCCAATTAGAATGTATTCTGTTACAATTCCATTCATAATTTGCCATCCATCTATCGTTCGCATATATGCTCCTGTGTTGCCACCGGTGCGTCTTTTGTATAACTGAAATAATTACCACCTATTTCCCGACTATACGCCCATTTATTATACTTTGTGCTCTCTTCGTACAACCTAATGCGTGGCTATCTATCATACAGCTTGCAGTTAACCTTTCCGCAACATTCGAATGTATCCTACTTCATCTGTATCTGCCGGAGCCAGGGCTTGTTGCACCTCGTTTGCCGCTGCGAGGGAAAGCTCTGGTCTGTCTATGGAAAAGCGGTGGCAAAGCTTCGCTGAGTGCGCATTCAGCGCCAAAGCTCTCCCCGCATTTCCTCCAACTTTTCCCGTATCAGGGAGCGCCTTGCTGAGCTAGTTACTCTCGTTTCCCTTCGGTTTTTGGCATGCACTTGTGGCGCTTTTCCACAGCCCCCCTCTTACCCGAAAAATCCCCAAAAAGGGCGCCGAAAAAGCAACCCCAGACCAACGAAATCCTCTTTTACCTTGGCACACTTCGGCTGGCCAGATTCGGGTTCGGATCGTTTCAGCTTTGGTATTCTCTCTCTGCGATTTCGGGCATGCATCAAGTGTAACAACGGAACGCTGTCAGTTTTTCCCGGGAACTCGGTGCTTCGTGTTGGCGCTAACCAGCTCTCCCATTATTCCTTATCAACCGAAACCAAATCTGAGTCCGACATAAGCAGACGCAGCAACAGTCCACTCTCAGCCATCGGAGGAATAGCGCCGGACTCGCAGAATTCTTCTTGTTCAGTGAGAACAACAGAAATGTTTTTTTTTTTTGTTTTTGCGAACTTTGTGGTTGTGTTTTTAAGTGTGCTTTGAGCAAGGAAACTTAATTTTTAAAAATTAAGAGATTGAGACCCAAATGGTCTTCTGAACTTCCTAAAAAAAAGAGGTAGCGAAATAATTTTAGTTTAGTTTTGAGCTTTTTTCTACACATTAATGTATACATGCAATTTTCACGCGCTTAAATTGCAATATTTCTATTACAAACCCAAAATATTTAATCCATATACCATGAATATAACTTTAAAGTGGGAAGTGCGGCCAAGATGTTTGGTCGATTTAAGTGTTGGTTCCACCTGACCCAGGTCCCTCCGTCGATCCTACCCGAGTCGATCCGATTCAGCAACGATGACAGCTCATTTGGTAATCTACATTGATCATAAATAAACTCATCGCTTGTCATAATTAATTCAATGAAGTTTTTTGTTTCTGTCTTTCGGTCTGTGATATTCGGTATCGAATCGTAAATTATAGTATTTCCTCGCTCGGCATTTTATGTGCAAACTTTGCTTAGCTGCATTTGCTTTGTGCGTGTGTCTGTGCCCATGGGTGATTTATTATTATGCCATTATTGGCTGTCTTGTTATCGCACTTGTCGCAGCTGCCTGTCGTGTGCTTGGCCGGGATTCTGTTTTGGAATTTTGGAATTTAGTGGCGAACGGAACCGAAGGAGGCATCTGGCATGCATCAGGCAGTGTTTCTAGTTTGTCTGTGTGTGTGAAATTCATTAACTGAGTAATCACAATCGATAATGCGATAAAATATTTATTTTCCGCAAAAGATAAACCACTCTGTTGGCCACCAATGGATGGATATACACATTGTCATTGCCAAACTGCCGATTGCACCCGATTACGATTAGTCATCAATGTCACAATTTCATCTCCCTACTCGCTAGATCAGTATATATATTATATATAATCTCCTTGAGAAGCACGGTTTCCGCTGAAGCCAAACTTCGGATCGTTTAATAGCTGGCTTTATGGACCATCAGATCGACTAGAGATTCTGCTGCTGCTCAGGCTGGTGTTTTTTTGGGGCTGCCATGAAACCAGACCCAATCAGCGGAAGAATAGAAATCGGAGATTTGACGGTACTTCAAGCTGCCTCGTGTGCAATCGCACACGCATTGTTATGACTGCAGATTACCTCCCTTCCGACTTCGATATTCAGTCATGCCGAATCACGGGATTAAGAAAGGATTGACCCAACTAGGCCACGGGATAGTGCGTGACTGGTTTGCATATTCAAGAGGTGTAAGCACTGCTCTTCTGACTTATTGGTGTAACGGCAATTCCCATGCCTCTCCTCTTGAAAACGTTTCCATTCTAAATAGTTTCAGCCAGAATCTGATAGCGCTCCCTAGCTGAATCCAATGCCCCTTCTACCGGGCACTTATTGAAAGGACAACAATATTACACCCTTGAATGGGGAAAGGCCGTAACTCAGGGGCCGGGGCTGGCGGAAAGCAACAGGTCGGAGCACAGTTCATTAGGGGATAAGGCTCAAGTCACCCGGGGGACCAGTGGAAATTGTCTCATTAGTACAATATGTGTGTATACATTCGCATAAGAGGCCGGCTATATATTCCCACCACAACGGTCTCTTGTCTATCAAAATCCCCATAAATTATAGTCGTCGTAGCTAGCTTCCGTCTTGTCCTTGTCGTGTTGTTATTTCTTCGGCTAAATCTGTCTCAGGCATAAAGATAAAGTCGAACACCCGAAGCCTTGCCAACTGACAGGCAGCAAAACTAACGCGAAAGGAAACGGAAAACTAGAACAAAAACTTTGCAAAAAAGAAAAATCAAACAAATATTGCCCAGCTAGAAGAGAAAAAATATAACAAAGGACAACTTTTCCCGCCCTCTGTGTCCTGAGGTTACATAAAAAGGTTTCTTTCGGAAGCTCGGTTCAACAAAGAAAAACTAAGCTGAGTGCCAGCTTTAACATAAACTCTAACCTTAGCAGCGGCTTTAATCATCTTGGCTACAATTCCAGTTGGGAAATGTAGGCACTAATTCCAGCCTAATTATTCCAATGCTTGAGATAATAAAATTTAAATCTAAGCCTCAAAGAGAAAGGTGACATAAAAGCAAAGCAAAACACTTTCAAATGTTCAAAGAAAGCCAAATCCAAAAAACGCGCTTAGCGTTCTATGAAAAAATATAATTTCTTTTAAAGGAGCGGATGTATATTTCCGATTCAGGACTTTGTTCATAGCTTTAATCCACTGTGCGAAGCAACAAGCTCCAGTGCCACACGAACATGGCTCCTGGCTGATAAGATGCAGTGAGTGTGGTTGCGACTGTGTAGGTGCCAGCATGTCATTTGCTGCTTCGGGTCAATGGCTTTTCTCCGCCTTTCCCCTCACTCCGCAGATCACAGTTCAGCCCGCTGCTAACTTGGCTCACTTCTGTTCTCATTTCGCTCTTGTTCTATTTAATATATACGCTTTTCAGCTCGATTTTTGTTGCCAATGATAAGAGCCAGTAATTGTTGCCCTCTTACGTTTGTTGTATTTTGTTTGGTTGTTGTAGCTGGCTCTTGCCTGTTGACAGTGCGGGTGCTCTGTTTTCATTACACCCATTACGAGCTGGCAGAACGGGATATGTTGGTGGGAGTACTGCTGCTATCGAAGAAAAGAAGTAAGTCAAGTGGAGTGCCTATGAGATACCCGGCACCCAAAACTTTATGCGTTCAATACGGCACACTCCCACTCTACTCCCATCGTATTATTTACTAACTTGTTATAGAAGTTCAATTTATTAAAAATTAAGCACCAATGAATCCGCAAGGAGCAACAGCAGGTAACTTAACGTCGACTATATCCAACGTGGCAGGTGCTATTTTCTGCTTTTTCTGCTCAGAGTGTGTGTAAAATTTTCGAAATGCCTGGGGCTAAGATGTCAGCCCCACCGCCCGGCCCGCTCGACCGCCGCCCCTGTACCCTTCTCCACACGGCGGGTCCTTGTTTACGGGGGAACTCTGGCCGTGTGTGTTTGCTTAAATTGCCTTTTTCGTGTCATTCATGAGACAGATACAAATTTGTGCCTACATAAATGATAAATATGCATGTCCCACGTTAACCCTCTGTCGCGCACCCCTTAACCCACTCTCGCCAGCCTTAGACCAGCTCTGTGCCGCACACAACTGCTCTTATCTCTTCATGCTAAACAAAACCGACGCAAAATGGCATTTATAATTACATGAGCCCTCGTTTTGGCTGCGGCTTTGCGAATAAGGCGGTCTGAGCCACCATCCCCGGCCTCGACAGGCCGCCGTAAGCCCCATTACCCCCTTCCCACCACAGGGATAGAACCGAACTTGCGATTGTGACATTGTATTATATATAAACGTGTGTCTCAGCGGTCGCCCGCTTCCGAAACATTCAAATCAATCACGTTTATTCGATGGGCAAAGAAAAAATAATTTTTTTTTAATTTATAAGGGTCGTTATGACTTTATTATAAAATTTTTTTTTTATTTATAAGGGTTGTTATGACTTTATTACAAATGGCTACAAAACATTTTAAATTGGCAAAACGAATTATCATAAATAAATATCGATTCTAAGCTTTTGAATAAAACTATAATATCCTGTAGAAAATTTTAAATGCCATATGCTGGTTTGTTAAAAAAAAAAGCTTTCCGAATTGAAATTAAAACATTTTTGGCATAGTTGTAAGACTGACCTCAAATTTGGCCCACTGATTTAATCACACTGCAAGGTTATAGAAACTTCGGCTTTTGAAAAATAGTCACCCCTCTGGTTTTCTGTTTATTTTAATCGAACCTCGAATTTTCTGTTGGCTTACTCCCCAGGCTAGTTCGGGACTGTAAATTCATCTGGCAAAGCCTACTCTGAGGCCTGCTTTTCACTCCTCCGTTTGTGTCATTGTTTTGTCATTTATTTGTGGCTGTTGTTTTCGCTGCTCACCCTTCCCCGAAGGGGAGGCCCTCCTGCCTTTGTTTCATTGGGTGACATTTCATTTTGCCTTGCCTCTGATTGTTTATTTGTTTTTCATCAGATTTCCGGCGGCCTTCTGGGTACTCCTCGGCCACGATACATAGTATAGTCGCCTGGCTCTGTACAGATATAGCCGCCCAGACCCGCGCCACTGCGATTCATTAGCATTCTGGCCTGGCCAAAAACGCAAAGAACAGAGAAAAAGAGAATTTATTTTGCGGGTCCCCTGAGGAATCCTCGAAGTTTGTCCTGGACTATTGCCATTGTTTTCTCTTTCTGTCTCGCCACCTGTTTCTCTGCCAGTTGTTGCCGTCCTTTGTTCCAGTCTCCAAATTAATATCCTTGTTATTTGTCTGTTTTTTTAGGACGTTCGATTTAATTATTTCCAAAATATTGTGGTAGTGTGTAGTTTTTTTTCACTTTCATTGATTTTTTATTTATTTTGCAAATCCCCTTGAAACCCTTTGATTCCATACATAATTCAATTGATCTCAAGTGTTCACAAATCATTTAGAAATAGTATTTGTGACTTGCGATCTTCGGCACATGGCTGCAAGAAGTTTAAAATTACAGCTTTAAAAATAGAGTACGTCCGGCATTTGTGGTTGTTTTCAGGAAAGCTCTTCCCACGCCCATGCAAGTGATACAAACACACAGGGGCCTTTACACAGAGCGAACTACATATATGTTTATACTCGTACCCACCAGTATTTATGATTTTCAATTTTAGTGCACCACCTAGATGGATGCCAGGACGCTGGGTACCTGGTGAACAGGTGAGCCATTGCAATCGGGGCCAGGCACGAACCCAGGAGCCTCGAAAAGTGGGCAACCGATTGCTAATCTGGTCGTATGCGCTACCACCTCCGAATCTCTGGGCAAACGTATAGTTTTCCGTTTTCTACTTATCAAATTTTATAAAAATTGCGAAGGACTTGGACTACGCAAATTGGAACAGGGCCCACTAAAGCCACTCCGAACCCAACCCGCCGCAGCACAGAGGCATTATTGTACTTCATACGATTCACGATTATTTATTTTGAAATGTGTATGTGCACATGCTTTACGATCCCCGCTTCCCTGCCACGTTTATTCAATGATTTATTATTATTATTATCGTTATGTTTATTCATAAATTGCATTGAATGAAAAGCGGAAAATGTTCCAGATAATAAAATAGGCAGCAGCAGGAAAGAGGAGCAGGAAGACGCATACCAAAAGGAGCCGCTAGAACAGGAATAATAAATACCCATTGCAAACGAAACATTTAATACCAATAAAAGCATCCCGTGATGCTGAAATAAATATATCAATCGATTAGAAAGTCATTAAATGAATTACTTCGGTCATCTCATTTATGTCTGGCTAAAGCAGCCGATGCCAAACTTCCATCTCAGCCAAATGTGCACGGCGAACGCAGGCCATGGAACACTGTCCTTAGTCTAAGCTCTTTCTTTATTATTTCCAATTGTAAAACCAAACGGGAAAGACCACAACAAATATTTGAACAAAATAATTTTATTTATCATAAGCTCATTGGAACAATGCATGCGCTGTAGGCAGTTTCCCAAACGCTTTACCTGCGTAGCAGCTTCTTTTTATGCACTCCCGGGTTTACGATAATCCACTTATTCGCAACTCGTTTACTTGAACAAATTTTCGGCCTCCTAAGCCGCATACCAAGTTTCACTTCCTGACCGAATCTAGGATCAAATGGCCTTAAGACCCAAATCGCACACACACCCTCGGTGCACACACTCTACAAAACTTCGACTTGCCTAAGCTTATTTAAGTTTGGAGGAAAAATCAGGCATAGAATATATATTCAAGGATATATATACTTTATAGATTTTAGATTTGGCCTTATATTATAATTTTATGAAAATCGGATGACTGTATCCCATAGCTGTCATACAAACAAAAGGGATAATAATAGAACAAATCTTAACTTCGCTATTTCTCAACATATTTTAATCAATTTTGGGATTAGGCCATTTATTTTTTTTTCAGAAACCAGGTGTAGAAACTCATACTCAAAATCTGATGGGTAATGGGTATCTTATTATCCCAATAGGATTAAATAAAAAAATAAATAATAATAATAAAGTTTTAAAGAAACTTGGTTTAGCATAAATATTAAGAATTTGTATTATACCTTTGCTGGGTATTATAAATTAGTTCAGAAGTTTGTTAAACATAGGAGTAGTCCCTTTGGACTGTGGAAAGTATATTTCTTCCTATACTCTATTAATTTACGGCCGAGTCGATTGGCTATAAACATTTGCAAATAACCGCAGTCAAACAAAGCGAAAAAGAAGGCTAAAAGTAAAAACAAGGGCGGAGAAAGACGTTGCCTAGGCTAATTAACTATGAATTCAACTACCGATGTTAGCGAGCCCATAACAGTTGCAAGTTGTCGTTACTGCTCCACTTACATACACTCTCTGCCTTCCAGATAATAAAACGCTGGGACGCGTCTTCCTATGTTTGTTTAAACGCTGACAACCGGCCATACAAGACAGTTGGACATTGAGGAACGGGGCGTTGATTTGCGACAGCCACACCGGCAATCATCAGCACAACTAGCTGCTGCCGGGACACAAGGAAACGAGAACACCAGCCAACCAAGACACAAACGCAAAAGGATTTCAGGATGCGTGGTCGTCACTTGCGTCGCCGCTTCAGTCTACAGCCTTCATTCATGAAGGATGACAACGCCGAAGATAAGCCTAAGCGCGACAAGTATGTTATGATTAAAAAAAAAAAACAAAAAAAAAACAAAATTGGACCAAATTCAGAACATTATTTTAAATTAGCATACAATATGTTCATATATTTTGACTTCTTATACGCTGCAATGTTATAATAATACTAGAAAAAGTAATATAATATTGGAATATGATCAAGATAGAATTATTATATCATTTCTTTTAATGTTGCACATACGTACACATTATTATTTTCTGTTTATCATAATAAATCGATTAGGAAATACCTGTGAGGGTTTCAAGGGTATACAAACATCGGCACGCCAAAGTTACCTTTTTTTTTAATAGTTCAGTTTACAAAGTCTTACGGTAACCAATATTTACCGACTATGCTATACAGTACACATTTTTGTGCACCGTAGTGTAAAGTGTTTTATAGAGGGAGATTCTTTTGTTTGCTTTGCTTTTGCTCATGGCGCATTGTGATGTTGCTGTAATGATTAATTTTAAATGTGGCGCACAGATTTAATGAGTCGGCCAGGGGATAAAGCCACGGTCCCAGGGTGCAGATTGAAAATGGCTGGGAAAGGAGAGAGAAGAGCGAACAGCGACTGGCTTGCATACAGGCAGGCATTTCACAGTTATTAAATCATACATCAAAATGGAGAGAAAGGCTCGGGGATTAAATTAATTTCACCGAACTTAACTCACTCAAGTCACGTTTTACGATTCCCTGTTTCATGCCTTTTCCGACACCGCATTACTCATACGCAGAGTGGGCAGAAACAACGCGGTGGACGACGCCATCGGACCCGCCAACGCCCGCCACAAAATCGTCGTCATGGGCTCGGCCAAGGTGGGCAAGACATCAATAATCACACAATTTCTGTACAACACATTCAGCACCAAGTACAAGCGGACCATCGAGGAGATGCACCAGGGCAACTTCTCCATCGCCGGCGTTAGCCTCACCCTCGACATCCTGGACACCGCCGGCTCCTACGAGGTGAGTCCCCCTTCCCCCCCATTGCACAGAGCACACAGTCTGCACTTATGAAATAATAATGAGGCATGATTTCGTTCAAATTAACGAATATTCAAGAATTTGAAGGTAACACTTTCCTATTAAATGACGAAAGCTTAAGTCCAATCATGGGCCGACTTATTTTACCGGCTTCTGGAAACAGCACTATCTCAATTAGTAGATATTAGGATTAGTGCCAGTTTTCCTATGAGGACCGCTGCACTACCCTCCCCACTGGGTTCATTAACTGAATCAAATTGCTTAAGGCCAGGAGTAAAAAGGGGAAAGCCCTTGGGACATAGAGCAGCAGCAGTATAATTGTGTATTCGCTGCTGCTGGTGCTGTCCCGACTGAACCCCATACTACCTCCCGCTACTTTGTGGTTCTTCAGAGCCGGGCTTTTAATTTTAAATAACCGACTCTAATGGGATGCAACAGGGCGCCAGCAGCATTTAGTTGCTTTTCAATATTTAAAAAAGTGAGAGCTGGCCAAGTGGGCGGCTCTGCTGCTTGCTCTCGTATCCCAGTTACTGCTTTATAATAATCATCGTCATCATCACCCAGCTAGGTGGAGCGGAAATTACAGCCTGCGATTCAATTTCGCTGACACTTCCGCCGCGCGTGAATTGAAGAGCTTGTTCATAAAAACGAACAGCGGGAGGTGGCTGTGGGAGTGGCAGAGTGTTTACCGTACAGGTGGGCAAGGCACACACCTCTTGCTTTATGCCTTGTGCCTTATGAATGCAGGGTCCGCATATATAGATGGGGTGGGGATGGCTTCAAATGGAGGCAGTCAGGCAGAGACTGCAAGCCCAGTGAAGCCAACTGAACTGTGACTATGCTCGACATACCGCGTTGTCCTTGGCGAAAAATGAGCCAGCACTCATATAGCACGCACTGGGGGAAAACATTGCGAGCAACGCGTTTTCGTTGAGTTTGCAAAAGTAATTAAAGCTTTGGGTGATTTGGAATCATATTTACACTTAAGATTTAAACATAACTGTGGATATATGTACAATGCAATCATACAACAGGTGTGGAGGCCGGAACAAAAAATAAAAACGACGAAGAATTGAACTAATGAAATGATAATTATTAAACGGAACGCCGAGTTTGTATTCCTTATATATTAGTGAGAATATATAAAAGACTCTCGGGAATGTTTCATTCAGATAGCTTTAAAACTCAGGGACTAGTTTGCGTATAGGGTCGGAAATGCCTCCTTCACTGCGAAGTAAACTTCTGACTAAAATTATATACTTTGCAAGGGTATAAATATCAGACATCACTGTATTTTTTTTACACATTAAGCCCCTCCTCATAAATTTTACGAGTCCTTATGGTTAAATATGGAAAGGATGCGGCGCCAAAGAGTATAGTGGCAGGTCATATCGTGGCCGTGTGTATGCTTGTGTTATTTGGGTTAATAATACATAGTAGTATGTAGTGCGGATTCGGGCAGCGGGTCAAGCCTTCTGGTGTCTCATAATCCGAATATATGCGTTGATTGCGAAAACATTTCGCACTCTTCCTACTTCGGTCGCGCGGCAGTGCAGCTTTTCAATCCTCTACCTTGTTCCACTTTGCATCGCTCATTCGCCATTCTCCATTGTTTGACCGCATTTCTCATCTCTTCGCACGGCGGACGCGCAATAATTTTGCAGTGCTCAAGTGGCTTAACGCCTAAACACACAGAGACAATACCGTCATTCACAGAGGACAGTGCGTACCATGGCCTTAAAACTGCTCATCCAAAGCAACGATAATTAAGTTATTCGAAGAATCCGATCCTACCCTCGAATCCACCTCGAAAGTAAAGGAAGAGCTCTCGACCGGCAAAAAGTGTCAGAACGCATCGAGGGCAATTTATTTGCACATATTTAAGTTTGGTTGTCAAATGTGGATGAAATCGTTTGAGAAATGCATGCTTACCGGCCCTCGAAGGCAAATTGCCTTGCAAGAATACAGTTCCCTTTGAATATCTTTTTTTTTTTGATAACGAGTAGAAGAACTCAAGGACTTACAGTACTTATAAAGAATATAGTACTGAGTGTGGAATTTTGTTCTGTGGATTTAGACACGTGAATCGCACTTTTTTTGGACCTCCCTTTTAAGCCCTGGCCGCAGATAACCCTCCCCTGAAAACCCCTGGACAACCGCCACCGACGGTGGTGGGGCTCTATCAATAATTACTTCGCGTTTTCCCAAAAGGCAACAGAAATTAGGAAAGCTTTAAGTTGGCAGTAGATTAATTCATTTGCATATTGATAACTACATTTTTAAGAGTCTGCAAGGGCATAAACATTTGAATAGATTTATGAACACCGAATGAAGATAGCAAAGAATCTCCGACGGAGATCTCTCGCCAATAATAAAAGTTAATGTAACAAGTTGGCATATTTACATTTATGAATATGTAACTTTTGAATTATAAAAAAAATTCAATTCTTTGCTTGGCCTTAACTAAGCCACGGAAAATGTAAGAAAATCTCCGATTGTAGTGTTTTAATAAATTTAGAAAAGATTATACAACTTATGCAAACTTTATGCACGCTTTCTACGAAACAAATATAAATAAACATAAATAAATATAAAATATATAAAAATTGAAAACCAATTTAAATAGTAATATATGTGAAAAGTATTAAATAAATTATCATACTTTCTGTACTCCTCCCACTAGTTTCCGGCGATGCGAGCGCTCTCGATCTCCTCGGCGGATGCCTTCATCCTGGTTTACGATATCACCGATGCTAGCACATTCGAGGAGGTGCGGACGATCCGCGACCAGATCCACGAGACGAAGGCCACCACGGCGGTACCTATTGTGGTCGTTGGAAACAAGATCGACCTATTGGCTGACGGTGAGACCGAACGCGAGGTGAGTCCTCCATTATAAATATTCAATATGAAAAAAAACTAGCATCGAAAAGCCGTCCAAATACAAATTAATGCTTTTTTGCTTTGATATGCTAGTTTATTTTATATTTTTCATATCAGTTAAGGGGTTGATTCTTACCATATAAAGTTGAATGGATCCTAGCTAGGTACAAACAATAACAAATTCAAAATTGTTTGTTTTCAAAATTTTTGAACGTGTTACATCATTAAAATGTGTAAGAATTACAAATGTTTTATTTTTAATTTTGATATTCAATAAACATTGACAAGCTTTCCGAATCAAAAGTGTTAATATATGGCCTAGTTATGATTAAATTCAAATTTGACCCACTGATACAATTGTAAAGTGCAAGGATTAACAAACTTGGGCTTCCTGAAGTTACATATCAGCCTCTCCTGATTTTACAATTATAAAAAATACACTTCGACAATCCATAATGCTTTTGAATCACAAGACCCAGATAGTAACATAAATAAAATTTTATGGTGGCTCCACATTATCTGTTAATTATGTTTTTTTTTTTGTTATGCTGACATTTTTTTGTTTCACGAAAAAGCCAACAGCACAATCGGCCGCCGTGTGTTTGAAATAATTCTAAACAAAAATACCCTTAAATGTAATAATAATAATACTATCAGGCTGATGCGAAATCCGACCCTTAATACTTTGCATATCTTAAGTGGGCATCATTTTCCCGGGGCATGGTACAGCCTCACGGAATTTCTCTGCGTAAGGTTTTTGCCTTGGGCCGGCCATACACCCAAATATCTCCTCAAAGTGATTTTAATAAATTCGGGACATATAAACTCAAAAAAAAAACCGCGGAAAAAGTATGCCTACAACAAAAGAAGGAAAGAGGGGAAAGTACGAATATGCTAATATAAGAAAAGTTTGCCGCTTTGATTGTCAAACTTAAAAGCGAAATGTGAAATGCGAAAAAACGAAATGAAACCGGAAATTTGAGTTATCCAAACAAAATGTGCAAAGTTGGCCGCTCGGTCAAGTTTATGTAAATTTATGATATGACATATTTAACAGACTTCCTAGATACTGATAAAAAAATCAAGATTTAAGATTTATTAAATTTCCAATAAATAAAATCTGATAAACATCTTTGTTATACCCTTGCAGGGTATTATAGTTTCAGTCAGAAGATTGCAACGCAGTGAAGGAGACATCTCCGATCCTACAATGTATATATATTAGGGAAATGACTCCTTCAATGATTAAAAAATATAAAACCCTTCAAAGATATAAAAGAAATCAAAGATTGGAATATGTTAAGAGAAAAAATGCAAACACAGCAATGCTTTCCGAATTGAAAATCGTGTATTTTTGGCCAAATTATGATACTTCACTTTTGCCATGTGGAACATAAAATTTCAGAACATGGCTAGATCAACTCTCCTGTTAATGCTGATCAAGAATATATAGGGTTTATGGGATCGGAAATGACTTTACGGTCAAAACATATTTTAATAAATATTTTAAAAGGGTCGTAAAACCGTGAAACCCCCACCGTTTGAACTACAGCTTGTTGGCGAGGGGAAAAGCGCGATTTGTTTGATCGAGAGTTCGGTGGTTCGATCAAGGGCTCGATGGTTCGATCGAGGTTTGATCGAGGGTTCGATCGAGACCTAGTGGCTAAAAGCCTTTAAAAATTTATTTTAAAAATTGTTTTAAAAGTAATGAAGTCATTTCCGGCCACATGCCCCATATATTGATCAGCATCAACAGGAGAATTGATCTAGCCACGTTGTAAAATTTTAAATTTCAAATGGCAAAATTGAAATATCATAACTTGGCCAAAAATACACAAATTTAAAGAGCGAATGCATTGCTGTGTTTGTTTGTGTTTTTTTAGACATGTTCTGGGCAAAAGCATATTTGTTGATTTTTTTTTTAAGTTTTAATAAATTAAAAACATATAAAAATATAAAATTTGATTGCGGGTATTTTAAGAGAAAAAGAGCAAACACAGCAATGCTAAAAATTGCGAAGAGAAAAAGGTTAACAAAAAAAGAGCAGCTTTCCAAGTGTCAAAATAACAACAGTGGATCGTATTCCTTCCCTTGCGCTTTTAAGTTCCACTTTCCAGAGGAACAGCTGATAAAGCCAGAGAAGAAAAAATGCGTGCGCGAGACAGAAAGTTGAGGATAACAGAAAAGAGAAAATATTGGCATCTCACTCACCCTTACATTGGCTGTTGATCGCCATATGTTTGTATGTTTGGTTTGGCTTAAAAACAAAAACATTACAACGGCAACATGAAAGCTGATGTTTCCACTGTTTTGAGTACTGTTGTCAAATGTAAGTTCTCCGTGTTTTACAATTCTGACTGATCACATGCATGGAGACGTTTACGTTTCTTTTTTGGGGGCTCTTTGCCACCGTTGTGGCCGACGTAGCATTATGTATGTATGTGTGTAAGCGTTTAGAACGAAAAAATGTACTATAACGGCCGGCTTTCTTTTCTTGGGGCTGCCCTAGCTTTGCCCCCACTCACTAACACTTATCACTGCACGGGCTCGCTGTTTTTCCACCAGAAGTTCTCCGCATTTCACTTTTCCGACCGATCTCCATGCATAAAGACGTTTTTCTTTTTTTGCGCGCTTTTTTTCCTCCCTTTTGCCTGGCGTTGTGGGAGGAACTGATTTCCAACGGCCGTCGTGAGAGGTCGCTAAGCGATAATGGAAAGCTGCGAGAGAGCCGAAAAAGTGGAAAAAGAGATGCGAAAGAGGATTCCAAGTAACTTGCAGCTTCCAGCTAGAATGGAACACGACCCAATTGGAATCATATAATGGATGTATCTTATTAGCCCAACTAGAAGAATTAATTATAATTTTGTTGTTTACGCGTTGCAAATTTTTGACAAAAATTATAATCCCTGCAAAGGGATATAAAAATACCCATGTCACGGTAGCCAAAATAAATGTCTTATTTTCATTGTTTTCTCAGAATTTTCCTAGTGTTTTCCCTATACAGCGTATTTCCTTTCCTCTAATGTCAGTATGCGTGTGTTTCTTTACTATCTGCTGTCTCCTGATTAATTATAAAGGCCTACATTTTTTTTTCCCTATGATGCTTTTGCTTTTTGCTTCGATCAAGAGTTCGATGGTTTGATCAAGGGT